>CABEEJ010007806.1:0-27954 GCA_901482245.1 Timema douglasi | reverse complement strand
CCATACCATCTCAGTCTTGCTTCCTCTACTATCTCCTGTACTCCGGATAACTTAATTCATAATCCTGTTTCTCCTCGTGACAGCTAGCAAGCTTCTCTCAAACTTCATTTCTTTGGACTCTACTTTCTTTGTCTCTCTTACATTCATTGTCCAAGGGAACTTTTCATTTCCATAACAGGTCTTTTACACCTGTAGAACCACTCGGTAATGAGAAACAATCTTTGTGAATATATATAATGAAATTAATGTTTATGAAATAGAAAGAGTAAGTAATTATACATAATATAGTCATAATGCGTATTGAAATTTGACATTCCCGGACATGAATGAAGTGCAAAATTTAATTGGATTTCAAATATAAGCCCTTTTATAGTTCTTATTTAGCTATTTTGTCACATTGGGGTGAATAAAACTTTTTATAAAATATATTTGGATTCAAAAATTGGTATAAGAAATTATAACTATATATGTTTTATTTTAGTTTTTTAGTTTTGACATCTTAAATAAATCGTAACTCTTATATCCACATCTAACTCATCTCCTAATTTTGGCAAATATTGATTATTTCAAACGTTAAACCAATTATATGTTAAATTAAAAATGGGCTAAAGTTAAAATTAGATGAGATATTGAGATTGATTCCTATTGGTTTAAATTAGTTTTATAATTTAAATTAGGTACAAACACTTAACATAAAAGGGTAGGTATTATACTATTGATTTAAATATAGCTAAGGACTTTAAATAAATTTATAAACAAAAACTACTTTATTGTAAAGTGTATTCCATGAGTGTAATTTAGATGACATCATCAGTGCTGACAGTACTGGAGACGACGCCAAGTGACGCTCACAACTTCTCCAGATCAGGGCCGTACTTGGTGAGGTACACGTGTTCAGGGTCATACTTGTCCTGCAGCTGCCGCCAGATGTCCTGCTTGTTACTGTACAGATGTCTGATCACCTTCTTGGTACCTTCCCTTTGCTTGTCACTGCATTTGGAGCATCCATTAGTTAGGGCGTCCGGAATGTTATCTGGAAAAACATCAATTACAAATCTAGTACATCCTTTTATTATGTAAAAAAATAAGTACTATTACATTTATGATGCCTTTCTTCTTCTTTTTGGTGCAGTTCAATGAAATGTTCTCTGAGAACATCAGAGACTTTCTACGGAACTTCAACGTTGAATTGGAGGTGCTGTTATGGGAAAGCTGTAATTTAAAAATAAGTGTTATTATTTAGTCAACAGTTTGGTTTGAACATTAATTTACAATTATAAAAGTTGCAAATAGCTCTAATATGTAGAGCTATGTATTTTATCACACATTATTAAAAGTTGATTAAGTCAAATAATTACTTAGAGAAAAATATGTCAACTATATAATTTGTAAGGTAAATTTTGGTTAATAAGATTTTTTCTTATTTAGAAAAACCGATTTTCTTTTATGTGGATTAATATTTATAAGGACTTGAATGTATTAATTAAAATAATGAAACTATTATTTTGGTGGGTCTTTCGTAAACAGACCGCCTCAGTGGTGTATTTTATGTGAGGCTTTTTTGCATATTTAGTAAATTATTAATCCTACATACCATACATTTTCAAACGTCATGTAGGTTAAGTCATTCAAATAACAAATAGTTTATTTCGAAATTGACTATACATCAAGTTTTTGGCCTTATGGGAAATCTGTTAAGTGACACGCTGCCTCCCCATGCCAAAGGGTTCCACCGTCCCCACCCTACCCCATCCTTACCTTGGCAAATTACACTACGAACCTTTATTTTAAGCTGCACCCCTCCACTTAAAAGCAATAGCCTGAGTACTGAGTAAGCTACCTTCTTTATCTATTTAAATAAATTAAAGGTTTGTCTATATTAGTATTTTTTAACTTATTGGTATGTAACCATTTTAGAAATGTCAACAAACTAAAACATTATATTTTGTTGGTTTAGTTAATATACTCAATGGTATAAAAACTGTGCAGGCTTGGTCATTGACCTTTCATCGAGCAGGACAAATATATATCTAGGTCTATCACTGGCAAAAAAAAAAGAGACTGTAATGCCGTCATGAGTTGCCCTTCAAACTATACACATCTCTACGTCAGAAAAGGCAAACGTGTTGAGGATTGCATTGCATGTTGGTCCTGTTTATTGTGTATTCAATTGCTGTTCTAAGAGTAAAATGTGTATTTATTGATAAAATATTAGTAAATAATATCAGTAAATTAATAAGTATCAGGGCAACGCACGTTAGGAACAAGGTCGTAGGCTGACATTCTTCCATTTCTTGATGGCTAACCCTAATGCACTACTAAAAAGAAGCAACATATTAACGTCACCTTGGCTTTCATTTCTAGAAACTTAGGGAAAGTGACCTCTCATGCTCCCCCCTGGCTACACCTATGAACTAAGATTAGTTTTATCAAATGCAGAATTACAAAATCATCTCATCAAAACAATCTCAAATAAAAAAACAAATCCGCCTCTTTTACAAGTTCTGCTATGTTCAGCTATATTAACTGCTCTTTGCAGAGTTTCTTCTCCTTCCAAATGAAGTACCATATTTCTGCTTTGGAGACAAAGTCTTGCAACTTATAAAAAATGAAGAACTACTTGGCTTTCATCTTGAAATCTAGACTGGTCATCTCCAACACGATAAAAGGGCGTAGAACAAAAATTGAATAATCAGGTGAATATTCTTTTGAGAAACGTTGCTCCAACGAAGACACTTAAGAGTCCAAATACGAAATTAATAAGGATCTCTTACAGTATTATAAAGGACTGGAGGTTTGGGGCGATGTTGCTGTATTCCAACAGATCTTGACACCGTCAATTCCATTCTTACTTCCTCGGCAATCTTGTAGGCATCCTCTAACAAATCTGTAGACACCTGCTCTACATCATTATGGTGAGTTGTTATCACTCCAAGAATTTGTTTGATGTGATAGGATCTAAACATTGGAGCAGATCCAGGCTTTCAGAATGTAGAGCATTTAACACAGGTTCCAATAAGGCAGAATAATTGGCTATCAACAGAAACGATGAATTGAGCTTTGGTTGTATCAGAATGTAACTGGAATGCCTGTTTCTTCGTGATGCCATTTCATTCTAGTGATAATTTCTCCAAACCCCCCCAACGATTCTCACGAAATTCTTGTTGAAAATTGCAATAATTTTGGGACCACCACTTCTAACAGAGGATTGAAATATTTGTTGCATATTTTCTTCTCAACACTGACTCTTTGAAGAACCTTATTATGTTCTTGATAGTGGAGATGGTATTGGAATATGATTCAATTTACAGGTTGATCAAAAGGAGAGCTTAATAAAGGCATACTATTGCGTTATGTGTAATGTATTGCCATATTTAAAGGATTCCAAAACCATTTATGTATAAACTAACATCCGGTTGCCATAAAATTTTTATGGTCCCTTAGTGTACAATCATGAGCTAACTATGATAATCACAAACCAGTTCTGGAAATTAATTAATTTAAAGTAAATCAAATCTTTGAAACAAAATATCCCTTAGTAAACAAACTGGGTTTAAGAACAAACGCTGACCATTTGGAAACGAAATCTTTACCTAGGTACCATCCAAATGGAAGTTAAACGTAGTAATAGACATTTTGACTGAAATATGTTGAAATATTTCACCAAGAGCACACACAAAGTTATATACATTGTTACAAAAACAAATTAAATATTGAGCATCGTAATTTCCCAAATATAATCGCAGACCCTAAGATATTATGTCAGAATTTGTTTAATCTAATTGATATGCTGTTGCTAAATAGGCACTAGTTTATGTTTCGCTCTTTAGATATGTATTCGGAATACTAATTAATCACCTTTAATATAATCTTTAGTGTTTGTAATCTTTAATTTATAGACTTTTTTCTTTTGTCTTTACAAAGTTAAATTTTCCCCCACGCTGAGCTTATGAATATTGAGGTCCTCTTTATGTTCCAGATTATGATTTTTTAAATAAAAACTTTCCAGATTTTATGTTATGTGGGATGGTCGTTTTACCAACTCGGAAAATTATTTTATTTCACATGCCTGAAAGTAGATTTTCTAATAGTTGGAGTGTCTCTAGAGCATAGAGGAATGCAAGAATGTATCGTTACCTTTGATTTCCTTGGCATCAGGAGTGCAGTGTTCAGTGAACTCCAGAATACAGATGGAGTGTCTCTAGAGCATAGAGGAGTGCAAGAATGTATCCTTACCTTTGATTTCCTTGGCATCAGGAGTGCAGTGTTCACAGAGTACAGATGGAGTGTATCTAGAGCATAGAGGAGTGCCGGAATGTTTCATTACCTTTAAGCTCCTTGGCATCAGCAGTACATGGCCCGTCATCCATAAGGCACTTGACATATCCTTTAAGCAATCTGTCATTGTTAAGGACCCCATCCAGGTCCACGTTGTCGTACTTGGTGGCGTACTTCTCCTCTGATCGGGTGAGTCCCAGGAAGACCGCGATGACGCAAAGGATGAGAACGCAGTTCATTTTGGAATGATACTGCACTCTTCGTAGATGATGGCTTTTATATAGACCCAGACCGGATTTCACCCTTCAAATGAACTTAAAACATTATTTCTTGTAACACAACTTTATTTTTTAAATAACAATATAATGTACTTCAAAGTCACAATCATACCACCATCGCCTGACAGGATTGATAATTAATTCCACAGCTTGTTTTTTCGTCAATAATGCAGTCTTAAAGTCAAAAGTTGAAGTTGTTATGCGAGTTTCACTATGTAAGTGTCTCACATTACCTCCTATATTCTACTGGTTACGACGCCATATATTGTTAAAATGTTCTTTTACTTCTAGATAAGTCTAATTTTCTTAAGAAAGCTCTAAAAGCTACTAGTTAAACATTCATAAATTCATATGCCAACTCATGTAATCTTCAACTGCAAATTTTTATACATTCACTATCGATTTATTATTAATACTAATGAGATCAAGGGTAGCTTAAGGGGAATCTTGCATCAGATTATTTTTGAGAAAACATTTTTTTTCTCAGCAGGACTAGTTCTAATTATGTTTTGATTATATATATTGTTTCTAATTTACTTTAAAATCTGTTTTAACTGATACAATTTTATTAATTTATTTTCCAAAACAATAATTTCTATGTATTTGATTTTTAATATTTGACTTAATAGCTTACTTTAGATTAAAGTGTGAATATTTCAAATTACAATCGCTTACATTTTTTTTAAATAATTAATTATTTATTACTTCCACAACTAAAAATAGCATTTTCATAAAGCAGTTTTTAATTATTTATTTAATTTGTATATTAATATGTTAAAGTTTCAAATGTATATCAATTTTCTGGTGGATTAGTTGTGAACTAGCAGATGTTTGATTATTTCCTCTAAGAGGTCGGCTCTTCAAACTTTTGATGAATCCATCTCGTGGTGTAAATCATTTTAACACATCACTTCGCTTAGTACATTTTTGAGTGGAGCTTCCAAGTTGGACTCACTTGACAATACCTGAAACTAGCGGAGAATTTAAGAACTTGGTTCTAACATTTAGAGTAGGTAGACAAATACCCCTACCCTCTTTCACCTTATTATTTTCTTTCACAGCTTGAACTTGTGACGGCTGATGACAGCTCTCCCAGCTGTGGACACCAGATGTATAAACTTGGCCCAAGTTGACGTCAACCTGGCCACGACCAACACCTTGCGATTCAGCACTAGCGACAACACCTAATGCAATCATTAGTGCTGGTCATTGAACACAAACATTTCATTAGTGCTACATTTTTGTGGAAATTATAAGCCAAAATTATCGGACGGGGCCAAGCTGACTTCATCCTGGCCCCGCTTACCATTTCCCATCGCAGCACTAACGACGAAACCTAATGCGATCGTTTAGTACTACGTTAATGCTACTCATTAAACATAAATTTTTCATTAGTGCAATCATTAGTGCTACATTAACATAAAAATTTCATCAGTGCTACATTAACATAACAATTTCATCAGTGCTCTATTTATTTGGAAGTAACGTAGCATATTAAGATGACTTCCACGTGTTGATAGTTTTCCTAAAGGATTAAGAACTGCCATCAGGGAATGAATATGTCTGTTTAATCTATTTTGGGTGGCTGGTTAATTTAAGTTGTGCCTCAGATTCCAGTCCATTTTTCTATTTTTACTAATTAATCTCCCATTATCCTCTCACTAACGTTGGGAAATAATTTCGATTCCTCCGTTACTGCAACTAAGTGAAGCGTGAGCATAACAACTTAGACGACATACCCACTAGTGTGAGCTCCACTAAATTTCAAATAGTCTTTTACTAGATATCAAGTACTTAGTGTGTGAATCATGCATTTATTTACATTTATAGTTCAAATTTATGATTATTGGTGGTTGTATTTTTGTTTATGGCGAAGATTATTTGACCAAAACTCCTTTCTAATGAGGATCACAAATGGGACACTTATGGGTATATTAGTTTAAATAATTTGTTAAGCTACTAAATTTTAAAGGCTTGGTCAATTTGATATCAATTTGGATATGATCCAAACTATGTGCCTTATGTTTAATTGTCAACAAGAGCTTAGCACTAGCGTTTAAATTTTGTTTTGGTGTCAGTTGTTTATCAGATTATAGTGATCAGAGCTAAGTTTATGACAACTGATTATAATTATGTGATGTAGCTAAAAAAAACAGCTAGTTGTTTAATGAAAGTGATCAACTGACATGCCACCCGATTTTGTGGTTGCATGGATGAAGTCGTCATTATCACAATAGATTGGCTACCAATGACAGCTCAACCAGGGTTCGAGCTTGGTCAGGTGCATTGAGGGTTGTTTTTCCTAAATGGGTTTCAAACCTCACTCCACGAAAATGCGAGTGCACTATCTCTAAACTCAATATTCTTCATCCTTAACGCATTAGCATAATTATTACATAGGTGTATAGCCTGAACAGGTATTAAGATCCCAATTCAGAGCGATGTATTTGCTGGTTTGCATGACCAACTTACGTAACCTATACAGCCCAGTAAATATATCGCAGGAGCAAGGGACTTGTTTTATTTGCTAAAGGAAGGATGTTAAAGTCAGATCTGCTTTTAAATTTTTTTTTACTTACTTTATGTTTATCATTTGTGAAAATATGCTAAAATTAACTATTTTTGACACAAACTAAAAAATGTAATAACGCAGCCTTTTGTCTTTTTATAAAAGGAATTCTAATTTTTAAATTCTTTAAGACCAATTAACCATAAACATTTTTATAATCCAAAGATTAATTACCGAGTGATTTGTTATCTATTTAGAGGCTGTAACGCTACAACCACGCCCCTTGTTACTAGGGCTATCTCTGGACGGAACACTGAACTATAGAGGGGTGGAGCCAATAGTTGGTTAGGCCACTTCCATCTGTTACCTAGCTAGCACCGGCTGACACACAAGACATTCCCACACCAGTCATCACTAAACAAAACAAGTCCAAACCAAAGGTGTTTAATTCATAAATGGATTATGTACTTTTCAATAAGACATATATTAATAATTGTTTAAAATATATTTTACAAACAAAATTTAACGTGAAACTGTACTACCATTTGCTTATACAAAGTATGTGTGTTAAGTATAAAAAATAATTAAGGATAGATATCCACTTCAGTTGTCGAATGGGCTAAGGCATCACTCTGAGTTGATATATATGGTCACGCATCAACTGCCCATCGGCTACCACGAGATGTTGGTAGGGATTATCTACAACACTTTGAAGGAGCTTAGGGCTGGACTGCAGCGCCTTGGAACAGCATATTCGTAGGGACAAAGTAGGACAATTAAGTTCCCCACTTCATAGGAGACCTAATTTGGAACAGCGGGTAGGACCTACTCCACAATTTCAGCTGGGAGCACGTCAACAGGGATCCTGGAGGAGAGATAGACCTCCTCGCGACCTTTCAGGCCGTAGTTTAGTTTAGGGAGCCCAGTCAGAGCAATTTCCTGGTAGAGGTCGGGAAAACCCCCATCATAACCTTGAGGTAAGAGATAGGAGGTCAGTCAATGGACCTTTTTCCCCACCCTAGAAACCACCCTTATGGGGACAACAACAGGGACTTTACACCTAGGAGTAACTCCCATACTCCATTTCAACCGTCCCAGACGAACCCTCGACATAGGGTACCAGCTAACATAGCTCCATTTTATCAAGGGCAAGCATCCCGTGGTACTAGTCATCATCCTCAACCAGTTGATATAAATGTGATCGTCAAAGATGGAAACTGTTGACCTGCGATGTAGGCAGCCCAGACCGGTCGCAGATTCCACACACTCTGGGAGCATCTTTAGTAGGTCAAGAAAAAGTCAACACACTTGGTGTAGATATTAGGGAAGAATTACTAAATGAAAAGGAAGAAATGGAGATGTCAGGAAATCCGACGTGCCCAGAAGCAGGATCGTCGTGAACATCTGAGAGCTTCCTTGTTCTCCCCGCAAGATTGGAAGGCAATACGTACCTGGAAAAGAAATTAAAGCAAATCAAGATATTTCAGCAAAAAGACCCAGATACGCAGTAAATTATAAAATTACTCAAGTTACACCACCACCCCGATGTCAAGTCAGACAAATCTCACAAAATGTCAATTAAATATGTGATCATCCAGGAAATATTGTACCGTAAAAACATTTCGGAGCACCCACTGGATTATTCAGGACAAATTTTCATACCTACTAAACTCAGGGAACAGTTGGTAGATCACAAATATTAGAAATTGGGACATTTCGGGACATTTAAATGCTATCATTTTCTGAGGAGATATGTTTATTGGCCCGGGTTGTACTCAGATTGTCAGAGACTAAATCGTAAGTGTGAGCTGTGGCAAAAGACCAACCATGGTAATATTGTCTACGAAGGTGATTATCAGGCAATCTTACCTTCGGGACCAAACCAATTAGTGGCGGTGATATATTTGGATCCCCATTTCCCCGAACCTGGATTGACGACTGACAGACCCAAAGCAGATGACCCAGGTGTAATACTGGTAATGTTGAAAGAGAGGGCATCAAGTCATCTGAAGAATGCTGCAGAGTCCCGGCTGAAATATCAGAAGAAAAAATAACAATACCATTCACAGTTGGTGACAAAGTTCTACTGCCAGAGAGTCCAGTTTCTGATTTATTTTTTCCGAAAGAGGCCAATAAATTGTTTCAATTGTATCCAGGTCCTTATTGCATTACTAAAGTTATCAATAATAATGCATTTGAGTTAGCTGAGGTTGCTCAGGATGACGTCAAAGAAGTGTATAGTGGTACCTTATTAAAAAAATGAAAGGAGAAAAAAATTTTTTTTTTAGAAACTCTAAGAAAGATTGGTGAACAATTCCCAGCATCCAACAAATAGCCTGTGGCATTTTTTTTAAGATTGTAAGGTACACACCGTATTATACAAGTCAGGCATCGATGTAAGGAAAGTTAAGAAAGTAAAACAAAAGTGTGGAAAGATTTTTTTATTTTTAGTATTGGGGAAAGGGTCATTTCTGCCACAATTATTATTTAAAAATTTTAATGGCTAATTTCAACAATCAGTAAATAGATTATTTGTTATTGTTAAAGTATCTACGCCAAAGAAGCTAAGAAGTACCCCATGTGAAGAGAAGATGCACCCCGAAGACCTAAATGATAAGAATGTGCCTAGAAAATGAGAGAGAAAAATCCTGTAAGTGAGGATTAAAATATATATATAATGGTTATAAGCATCGTCAACATTAAGGCTAGTCCCTCTGTGCCGGTAGCTGTTAGACTGGGCAGACTTGTGATAGAACAATAAAACTTGTGAAAGGGCAGGAACCCACACAACTTTTATTGGAAATGAATAGCATCAAGAATTATTAAATGTTTTATGGTGAAAATTTGATTTTTTTTTTATTTTTTTTTGTATATGTCAGAAGAAAATATAGTTAGAGGAAGAGAGAAGACAGTGGGAATTTCTGAGAGTAAACTAACATCACAACCAAGGTCATTTATTCATGTTTGGGAAGCAGACAAGTAACATGACGAGGATCAAGACGCTTTAAGCATTTTCAGTTTAAGTATAATGAAGTTATTTTAAGAAAAAGAAGTTAACTCCAAGAACTTTATCTGCAATTGTTACCCTATGATAGGGCGTGTGTTTAAAAGTATGTACTGTATACTTGAGATGTGTAGCCCCAAAAGCTGAGAAGAGACGAACCGGAACTTTTGATTTCACCAATCAGTCGCCATAAGCAGGCCCCAGCAAGTGTGGCACCTGGTTTCCGTCATTACGTTCCTTGCAGTCAGGAATGAGAAAAGTTATTTCCCATATCTAATAACTGACAACATTGTGTAAATGTCATTTTATTATTTCGCTTAGTATTTATTTTAAAACACCCTATGAAGTTATAAATTATTCATACGTGTAGCACCTTATGATTGGTACTTGATATTTATGTGAAAATGTCCCAGTATTTCCATGGTAGTCCTATACTTATGATAGGGCACTTTATATCATTTTGTATGTATATTTCTAAACAACCTATAATTTCATTTAATAGTTATGTCAAGCTACTATATTAGTTAATATATTGTGTCATTGTAGTCTATGTTTATCTCAGGGTTTGAACAAGTTTTTTTTTCATATAATCAACCAATGTTTGTAATTTTTTTTAAACTTGTTTAATTTTCTCATATGGTGTATGTAAATCACCTGGCAGAGGATTGTTATAATAATCTCACTTTAAGAAGATTAATTCATTTTAGAGAATCAGCATTTGCGACCAGTGGTGTAATAAGAAGACTAGGGGACTGTAGGTACCCAAACAGTTAGGCTAAGTTTAGTGGGTCAATTGAAGATGATTTGGGGGCACAGTACATTTCAGGAAACACAAATTTGGCATGATTTCACGAGTTTTTTGTTGTTGTTTGAAACAATTTTCTCATAAGTTGCAAGAGGAGAGTCTCTTATTGTAACTCGAATACGTTTCTATCTAACTCTTGCCATACACTTAGCTACTTAGTATTTAAGAACTTGGGTTTAGTTAAATAGTGTGTAAACTAATACTTTTAATATGCCCAGACTATTTCTAAAGTGTGGTTTTATTTCAATGTAATGAGGGTAGCTTTGTTTCGTGTTACTAATTCAATTGTATATATGTTAGAGAATGCTGACAGCTTATACTATATAAGGTAAGCGTTTGCCATGTAACATATATGTGTAAATATTTGTAAAAAAAATGTTTATGTAAAAACCAAAGTATTAGACAAATGTTTCACCTGAAGGACAGCTATAATGCCATTTGAATTGCTCAAATAGTAGGTGTAGTGCGGTTGAAACCAAGGAGCATGTGTTTTAATTAGCTTTGGTTGCGTGGACACCCAAATATGACATGTGGGCGTCTTCAAAACCTGTAAACCAACATGTAAAGGTTTGAATGAAGGTACATTTCCGAGCAACCTTACCTGCAAGGATCTCAACGGGGCCAAGTTTAGAAGAAAGGAAAAGTCGTTAGACAATGGACCTTAACTCCTACCACTTTAAGTGCACCAATGGCTGGAAATGTTCCAGTAGCAGTTTTCAATATTAAAACTAACTTCTGAAACATTAGGGGGCAAATCTGTGACAAAGAAAACCAAGCCCTTTAATTATAAACCTTACTTACAATTAATTAGAGTAGAAAACTATCTATTATTTACTCTTATTCTGTTGATCTACGTACATTTGTGCCAACATTGAATTTATTTATTTTTACTTCCCAAATAAAATAACTTTGAGCTTTATTTAACCTCTCATCCCTACGTCACTATCCTAGCAATATTCCTAGTTCTAAATTGTATCACCTCCTTGGTGTGTATTTGGAAAGTTGCTTTTGTTTTGTTTTTAAGAATTGAAGAGGACGATTAGTCTTTGTTTTATGTTTGGCGTCGCTTTTAAAATTGTATTAAAGCCGGGATGTTTTAAGTGCACAATCAAGAGGTAGAAGGGACACAGTGTTGCAAGTTATTACAATTTTGATCTATAAAAGATTTACGCAAGAGTGTTGAATATAACTTGGAGAGGAAGTGAGAAGTTTATTCATATATTTAATTAAATATAAAGATATGAAGTTTTCAACTACAGAATGTCTGTGGGGGAGAAGTCTCCAATTATATGTTTTGTTTCTACAATTTTAATCAGTCACTTAGTGACAATATCTTAAGATAACTTACAAAAAGGAAAATGGAACTATGAGCAAGGCTAATTGTCAATTTTAATTGAAATTATGGTATAGTAATCAATACCTTGTTAACAAAACAAAGTTTATACATATTAATATAAAATTTACAAACACCAACATATTAACTTTGTTTCAAGAAAATTATGTTACCTTAGATATGTAAATTAACGGAGCTCCATAGGCAGGATTTGATAAGACTAAAATTCAGAGTACATAAATAACCAAACAAATAACATAAAATAGTTTTTTTATTTATTTCATGATCGCTATTAATTTTGTTACATTACAATATTATATAAAATACAAGTGTAATTGTATTTCTGATGTGTTTTACCCCAATCATTATCAACCAGCTTCTTGTTGTATCATGTAATATTGCTACGGCAACCGGGCAGGCCAAGAGAAGGGATTTCCTAATCATGTGTTTAAACCCAGTGGTCCTGAGATAAGGTTTTTCGTGCATCTGAGCTAAATAATATATATATTATACCACCTTAGGAGAAATATAAATATATAATATATTTTTCAGCTAGTGATCAGATATTATGTTTCTGATTGGCTGAACGTAAGCAAACGTAGCTACGCCCTCGCAAAAGATGGAAATTTTTCATTTCCGAAATAATTTTGTGTTTGTGTTTGTTATTGTAGACAAACAAAATTACTCAGTTGCGTAATTGTGAGTCCGATAAGCGGGTGCGTTGAGCTGTAGACCTATTACAGGCAAAAGGCTGAGAAAACTAAACAATCTAAAAGTTTCTGGCAATTTATGTATAGTAATTGGTAAACAATAAAATAAAAAATATAACATACAACATATCATTGTGTCTACAGATGTGAGATGTAACATTTTCTGTTTTGTCCAGACCAATATTCCATTCTTCTGTGATTAAATGATCTAATGTTTTTACTGTAAATTTTTATTTTATAATTGTATCATTTACTTCAAAGCTTTACTACACATTTCTAAGCCTAATGAAATAATTAATATACTTATAAATTTGTATTAAAATGAGAACATATTTTGTATTTGTTTGTATTTGTGTCTTCTTTGTGTTTAAGGATATGTGTGTAAGAGCTTTACAGTCTCTGCAAAACCAAGATACCTAGAAAACTTTAATCCTAATAATACAATTTACAAATTAAATACTCTCTCTGGGGGTTATTGAATCACGCCTAAATCAATGTACAGTTTTAGGAAACAGGTAAAATTAAAAATGCCAGGAATGTAGTGGGACTACTCCAAATACCCCATTAATTCTTAAATATTTGAAACTTCTAATTGGAGGTGTCTTAATATGTTTTCTAGAATAGTCGAAAAACAAAAATTGAATATGGCTGGTTTAAAGTAGCAGATAAAATTAGGCCAGAAACGTTGAAAATGAATTATTCTTTTTTCTAAACTGTAAATTGTCACAGTACTATGTAACTTTAATTCGTTTTAAACATTTAACAACCAATTAATTATTAATACAATGCCACTCATCTTTCTTTTTTTACTAGCAACAATAAGCAAGAGTTTAAAATAATATGTGTAGATAATTTATCCTTTAAAATAAATTTCAGCTTTTGACAAATTTTTGGATTATATATCTATTTTGGCATTGTGTTTTTAGTCAACCTACTTTTAATATATTGTAACACAATTTAAAACAATAAATGATTAATATTCAAACATAATTTAAGATTCGGTTTCCCTCTCTGTGGTTAATTTTATATAAAATTAGCTGAAATGTTCATTATTTGACCAGCTGGAGTTCTTTTTTCTTTGAACATTTCTTATATTTACAGCATGGTAAGCTGTATTGTTCCCTAGACTTTCTTGCCACATTTCAGTTTTCTACCAAACATAGAGGTTGTTTATATTAGTTTTGAAATGTTTAACTCACTTCACTAATTTAACCAACTCCTCCTTATAAATTAAAAAAAGATCAAAACTACTGGTTTTTTTGGAGTGGTCCATTTAGTTTCTTGCCAAACTTCAATTTCAAACCCCAATTGAAGATTTTTATCTATTATAATTCGCCCAAATCCTCATGCCCCATTTTGACATTCCAAGTTATTTTTACATAGTATTTTGAAGAAACATATGATGTACAACTATGCCATATTTTGGCCTTCTATCTATTTGATAAGTGGCAAAATTAGTTTTGCGTGTGTATTTGTGCGAACGCTTTTGGTTTTTTATATAGAGAAGATGTATCCCTTAGCCCCAATTTCACAAATTCTCTTTTTAAAATTGAAACGATTAATCCTTTTTGGTTATATGGAGTTGTCCCTTTATCTTCTTGCCTAGTTTAAGTTTTTACCACCATTCTAAGTAGATGTTTCTATCATTTTTTAAACTTTTTGACGCCCATTAGAGTAGTTAGGACAGAAGCGTATAACCTGAACGGGTAGTAAGACGCGGTGCTAAATAAAAATTAAAAAATCATGTTGGCACTAATACAAAGCACCCGAATAGTGTCAGAATGATACGAGAGCGTATTTCTCCCACGGTTAATTCCATAATCCCCACCCCTAACGCACCCGAAGGGTGTCGGAATAACACGAGAGCGTATTCATCCCACGGTTAATTCCATAACCCCCACCCCTAGCGCACCAGAATGGTGTCGGTATGATACGAGAGCGTATTCCTCCCACGGTTCTTTCCACAACCCCCGCCTCACTAACGCACCCGAATGGTGTCGGAATGACACGAGAGCGTATTCTTCCCGCAGTTCCTTCCACAACCCCCGCCCACTAACGCACCAGAATGGTGTCGGAATGACACGAGAGCTTACTCCTCTCACGGTTCCTTCCACAACCCCCGCTCACTAACGCACCCGAATGGTGTCGGTATGGCACGAGAGCGTATTCCTCCCACGGTTCCTTCCACAACCCCCGCCCACTAACGCACCCTAATGGTGTCGGAATGACACGAGAGCGTATCCCTCCCACGGTTCCTTCCACAACCACCGCCCACTAACGCACCCGAATGGTGTCAGAATGACACGAGAGCGTATTCCTCCCACGGTTCCTTCCACAACCCCCACCCACTAACGCACCCGAATGGTGTCGGAATGACACGAGAGCGTATCCCTCCCACGGTTCCTTCCACAACCCCCGCCCACTAACGCACCCGAATGGTGTCAGAATGACACGAGAGCGTATTCCTCCCACAGTTCCTTCCATAACCCCCACCCACAGAGGCGCACTGCGATGCGCCGAAAAGACTAATATTCTTCTTTAGAAACCTCGAGGGTTCCGACACAGAAATTCCACAAGGCAGTTCCACGCGGCGCGTTCCGCTGTACTGGGCGTTACACTATTTTATTTCCTAAGAAGCAGACAACGGAAATCTTTTCTCGGCGTCGCGTCTTAGTGGGCGATAAGCTTAAGGCCCGTTGACATGGTATTAGTTGATTAATGCAAGTACATTAATTTGGCTGCACGCGCACAGCTTTAAACGTCAAACAGACAAACAAGATACTAACAAACAAGTCCCCTTGCAAGTGAAAAAGTTGTTCACCTTACACTTTTATAATTGAAAGTAAACAATTCAAAATGGCGGCAAATAAAAAAATAGTTGTGCGTAGGACACGTATTTGTGAGATGTTATAAAAAGAATTAGTTTTTGTGCAATTTTAAGCACCAGATTTAAAAAGATAAGAATGCAAAGGATATTGCACTAGAGAATATATGTAAAGTGATATCAGTCGTAAATATTCTCAAGAAGTGTCCAAAATAAAATGTTACGTAAATATTGTAAATGTACCTTGTGAGAGATATTATTTAATGTCGGTGAACAAATATTATAAATACTTTTTTCAAAATATTATTTCCTACTAATCAACGTGGCATGTGTAATTTTTTTTATGTACAATCACAAAAAATAAAACAAAATTGTAATACCGTGATTAGTTCTGGACACATTATATTCGCGTTATCCGCAAGTAAGCTATGAATGGCCGGCGGTTTTCACGCGAAATCACCGGCACGCATTCCAATCTTCGTGTCTGACACTTTAACCAGTCTGTATAGGTTTTAATTAATAATGTTCAACCCATACACTTCAAACACTTTGTAGTAATGCTTTGGAAACTTATCTCATAGCAAACCAGATCGTTTACATCTAAGCCAATACACAAATTAATTATTATTTTTAAATAATATTTTAGGCCTAGCTAACATTTGACAGTATATGTTGTTATTATAATACCGATATTTAAAATAGGGCTGAAAAAATCTTAGTTAGACCTATTTAAAAAAATGCCCAACCGAGTTTGGTTGCATTTGGAATTTATTGACCTTATTGAGTTAAAATGTATTTACCATTTATGCTAAGAGAGTTAACAAATCAAGAAAAATAGTATAAAAATTATTTGGGATCAACTGAAATATATTTTAATGTATTAAGGAATTAATAAATAGCAGACATACTAATCACTAACTATTTTATGTTGTCTATATAAAACAATATTTTAATAGGTCAACTAATTATGATAAATTACGTTTACTGAAAAATTGTAATTTATTTGACCACCCATTTTATTCTAATTTAACCCTATCTAGTTACTAACACAAAAGCGTAATTACTAATTAGTATATGCGTATAAATAGCCCGAGCGATAAATGAGACGCAGTGATAAAAAAAAATGGCTCCATTAGAGAGACCAGTTTGTACCACTTCATTTTCTGCCATGTTCTTTGAAGCGGTATTAATACAAGTGAAAAATGCGTATAAGCACAACTAGTATGTTAGTAAGCTAATGTTAGTAAACTTGCATTAGTCCACTAATACCACGTCAACAGGCCTTTAAAGGCTTGGCTTAGTGAAGAAATTCCTTTAAGGCATAAGATAAAATAGGAAGTAGTTTCACCTATCTTACATACGTATTCTTCTCAATTCAACAGATGCTAAACTGAAAAAGGAATTTTCATCAGCACCAAATAAGGAAACCTCTGAAAAATTGTGTATTTTTGATGAAACTACAGGATAATTAACTGACAGCGTTCTTGGCTTTTGTTTAAATCAGTGGTACATGGATTAATTGTAAAAAGGAAATACTCAAATGGTGTGAACGTTAATACAGAGTCATAAAGATTTGGGATGTTGAATGTCTTTGAAAATTCCTATTTTATATTTACATATTTTTCCCCTGATAAGTTTTTAGATATTTAGATTGAAAGAGATATAGAATGACGTGATAGTAAATAAATGTTTTGTTATATAGGATAAATTTTATGGCAATACTTGATATTTAAATACCTTTCAATTATTATAGAACTAGCAATCCAACATGGCGTTGCCCGTGACCATCTACAGATATGCATTGCCATGTGCTGCCATCTACAGATTCAAAATAAAATGTTATCTCTGTAACGTATTGTCTTTCTCTGTTTTCTCCTTGTGGATTTCTTACAAATTTTTTCTCCGAGGAGGATGTGGCATATTTTTATCACAGTTATCTCCTAAACGCAATTCTAAACCCAATTAGAAATATAATTAAAAATTTAAAAATCCGGTTTCGAGGTGCATTTAGACTCCCTTCCGTCCACCTGTGTTAAAAATTTCGGATATCTGCGTGCCGTAGATTTGGATGAGCATCTCACACACACAAACAAACATACAGTAAAACACGTCCTTTTAATATTATAGATAACCCTAAGATTCACCATCTGAGAAGGCTAAAAAATTAATAACTTTTATTAGTTACATTTACCCCTTAGTTTTCCTCCTAAAGAAGAAACTATTTTGTCAATGCAAAATTGTAGGATCTTTACTTAATCTACGGTATCAGGAACTTGAAAGTCCATTGTTGCACTTACTAAAGTATGCCATCTATCCCTATCTTGAGCTAGTTCTATCCAATCCACCTCATTACACCCCGTTTCCCTTAGGTCAACTATAATATAATCCTCCCATCTGTGTCCGGATATTTCCAATGGTCTCTTCCCATTGTGTTTACCAGTCAATAGCCTGGACACGGTTCTAGAATCTTCCATTCGCACTGCATGTCCTGCCCACCGTAATTTACTACTCTTGATTATCCTAACATGTTCTTGTAAGGGGTACATATTATGCAACTCATCATTATGTAACTTCAACCACTCACCACTAGCCTATCTCTTTTTGAACCAAAGATCTTCCTAAGCATTTTGTTTTCAAACATTTTAATTGTTTTCGTCATGCATACTATACTTATTTAAAACGGGTTTCAATTCTATAGTCTTCAGAAATATATTTGAATAAACTAAAAATATACTCGTAAATCCACATGTATTTTCTTGTAAAACACTCCAGTAATAGGCCTACGTCATGGTCAACAGACAGCATCTATAGATGTTCATACGTATTACCACCGGGAACAACTATCAGTATTTAGATTATTATTATTTAAATACATCTCTCTTACTAACTTATACGTGATGATTTTCCAAAGTATCAGTCCTGATAGCTAAATAGAATTCAATAAAGTGAAAAATGACCACTTGGACACAGTAACCAAACCCAGACCTTTGTCAGTGTGTACCAATTCTCCTCCTCTGGTTCATTTCGTTTCCTGACCCATTTTTAAAAAAAGGTTCTCCTGGGTTCTATTCCCGTGTGGACTACAAGTTGTAACATCTCTCTCGGTTTTAATCTTGTTTAGTTACACTATTGTGTGGGGCCTATATTCCATTCACGGTAGGAATTGACTTCTGAAAGGCCTTTTTCCCTACCATAAATCTACTATATAGTAGGATATTGGTAGGAAAAAAGACCTTTCAGAGAGTAATTCCTACCGTGAATGGAATATAGGAAGAATAAATACACTCTAATTTACGTAGAGGAAAAGTGGGTAAACCCCTGAAAAGATTACTCTTAATACACCCAGCAGGGATTCGAAACTGAACTTCCCATGATTGGCAAACCAGAATTTCCTAGGTCTAGGTTTCAGCACATGACTTCCAGTTTGAGTGACGTCATGATTGATTACAGCTAATTTGGAAATATACCAATCTATTTCAGATCATATACCTTGGCACCTTGATTGTTGAGGTTGGTAGAAGATAAACTGGTTTTTGCTGTTTTTCCATCGAACTTATTGATTCAAGGGCAAATAGAACGTCATACCGGTCTGATATAATTATATTTCCTGGCATCTGATTGTGATTTGGTTGCAAGAGGCCTCATGGGAAATACACAGAAGTATCTCAAATTAACCCTTTTTTTTTAACGTAAGAATATCCTGCATTTTATTTACACTTAGATTCGTTTATATTTATTATATTAATAAAATCAGTAGTTCAGTGAACATTATACATCACCGCCTCAATGTTTTTAATATGAGATAAAGGGGACACGAGAAAAATTAAGTGTTTTACAGTTTTTATGGCAACATTTTTTGTTGACCTAAATAAATCAAATATTGCGCCAGTATAAACATAGAGTGTTTTCTTCACCGGGTGACCTACACATTTCTTGAATATCTGTCAAATGTGTTATGGATTTAATGACCACTTTTTCTCTTCATTTAAAGAGTTTCTTATTTAATGTCACCATACTCATGACAGATTTCAATAGTTATTTACATAAACATGTGAAGAAAATTAAATTATATATTTGTACTGAAGTAATGTTTGATTTATTTTGGACAAACAAATGTTTTGCCATAAAAACTGCAAAAACATTAGCCTTTCCTCGCGTCCCCTTAATTCCCACCTTAAGTTAAAGATTGTTAACCTAATTAAACTTGTAATTTCTCTTTGGGTTTCAAGGTTGAAATATCTCCTATAATTTATCCTAGTAGTTCAAGATTATAAAATAATCTAGAATAATTTCTCCTTGGACTTCACTTATTATTATTATTATTATTATTAGCACCGCGTCTTACTACTCGTTCGGGTTATACGCACTTACGCTAATGTGTAGTGGTAGGGTGNGGTGGAGGCCTGGCATTCCCCACATTCACAAGATGTATTGTCAGAGGTGAAGGAAGGGTTTGGTAATCAGATAAATCTGTGCCGGGACTGAGGTTGGACTTCAAGTTTGTTATAATTGTCATCTATAATTTCTCTTTAGGTTTGAAGACAACGATTTTTTGTGATTAAGTTAGACAGAAAACAAACGGATACTATGTCAAATACTATATTAATAAAAAATAACAGTTGTTCACTTGGTCAATAATCAAAAACATTGACTCAAAGTGCTTGATCGATGGCTCCCCATTTGTCCTCAACAGAATGCGTTGATCCTTTATTAGAGAATGTTATCACATTTTAAATAATGTGCACCACTTTATTATTGATAAGTTCTATAAAAATCCTAAATTAATTTAGTAAATTAATAATCAATGGAAATTAAAAAAAAAACTATTACTGTTATCAGGAATTGATTTAATTGTAACTAAATTTGGTAAAAAAATTAATTCAGGATGGTTTTTATCAGAAATGATTGGCAACATATTATATACTCTCAGTTAAAATCTATTAACTCATTTTAGTGAGCATTTGTTTATGAAAGTAAAGTTTATTTATATTATAAAGTTAGAAAATAAGACATAGGTGTATAATGAATGTATCAGAGCTAATGATGATTAATACGTGCCCGTAATCAATCAAATTAAACTTCTATGAATAAATTTCCGCCAGAATGTTCACACCTCTCTATAACTAATATCGTGGCCCTAAAATGTGTCAGGATGTGCTATGGCCGAGGATAGTGGGAGGTGATTGTGTATATGACTGTATGTGTTCGTAATTTAAGAAGACTTGATTTTTAAGTTTTTTTATTGGCTATTATATCTCCAGTACAAATGTGATGTTGTGTATGGATGAAAGAACATGAGGAATATTCGGAAGCTTGTAACAAAACGAAGTGTTGCCAGGCATAACCAATGTCCGGTCGGATTCCTAGGTTATCCCTACAGAGCTTCCGATCCCTAGTACCCTGGACGCGAGTGGTAGCCCTCTACCACAAATACTGATGAACCAGCGTCCTAGCCCGTGTAGTCACAAATCGGGCAGAGTGACCCGTAGACTGCGACACGATAACTGGATACACCACGTTTATCCTGCCTTCTGGCCTGGTTTCCACTTAACGAATGCTGACAATGTTTATGTTGTCGGCTACTCTATTCTATTTGTTTACAGGCTAGTAACAACAACCTGCAACCCTCGTTTTGTCATTCACAATCCACAACACACAATATCATACAAACTCGCCTTCCTCGAGGTTACACACATGTATATATGTAATATGAAGTATATATATATATATATATATTAATTAATTACTCTATGGCATTAGAAACTCAAGAGTTTATAGCCCCGCTTATAAAGTACGCCCCTTATACTTATCTTGAGCTAGTTTTCTTTCGGGTTCGGGTACTGTACATTCTAATATTATCCTCCCGTCTGCGTCTAGGTCTTCCCATTGCGTTTGCCAGTCGATAGGTCAAACATGGCACTGCATGTCCTGTCCACCGATATCAGCAAGCCTTGATTATCCGAGCAATGTCACGTGGTGAGTACAAGTGGTGAATATTAGCATTGCACTAACTTCTCCACTTACAATTATATTCATTTCTCAATGTTCCAAATAGTGTGTAGCCCGAACGAGTAGTTGGATTTGGTGGTAAAATGAAAAATAAAATAATATTCCAAATATTTGTTAAGTAAGCTACTGTGATTATAAACATGTTCATTACTCGAAAATAACCTCTAAACATATTAATATCGTTCTGCCTATTCGGAATTTTACATTAATTAACAACATACTGACCAATAAATAACAATAGAAAAATCCCAAAACATTTAATTATTTTCTACCCGCTTCGGTGGTCTTACGCGCTATTCTAGTGTTGGACTAGACTGCTGAATATGGGTAGATTGGGGTTCGGTCTCAGTCGCGTGCAGGGAGGTTTTTTTTTCTCTCTCTCTCTCCACGCAAATGTGAGTACATTACCTCTAAATTAACCTTCCAAACACCTAAACAATCAGTGTAATTAGTACATACGCGTATAACCTGAACAGGTAGTAAGATGTGGTCTAGCCTGTATTGTAAATGCATACACCATGTGGTGACTTTAATTCCAGGTAAGGACAAAAACCAGCACCTTGACGATACAAATAATTATTTTTTTCAAATGAAAATTACTTGATAGTTTGACATGTTTTGAATGACGTTTTTAACTTAAAAAAACCCTCTAAATTTGAATTATACCTAGAAATAATAATAATAAAAAAATCGTTTTAAATTCCTGTTAAGTTTGTATGCATAAGTTGATCATCATAAAAGCGTAGGAATGACTGATTCTGAATTTTAGAGGAAAGGTACCTGCATATGTTTTGAGGAAGAGAGAGAGAAACCATTTGGGGAAAACCACCCTCATTACACCCGACAGTCATTGGAACCCCGATATCTCCTTTAACTCGAAATCAGGGGCAGATTAGGATTTGGTAGGCCGCTGGACTACCCGTTCTGTGAGACATCCAGTAATATTTTCAAAAGGAAATACAAATTAGATTTATTTCTACTAGGCTAACAAAACAAACAAACTCACGGGTATCGGTCCGTAATCGACCTTTAGCGACTGAGCAGCCGCCGTATGTTGGCGATGATAGGAACAACTTCTGGTGATATATGGTGCTATATGGCTAGCACAACAAACCCTACGGCCGTTAACCTCAGTTTTCTTGACCAGAGACGCTAATACTTCATTCAAGTAGCTGACTTGACCACGTTCCATACACAATTCTTCACAGAAAAACAATCGAAACTCACATGACTAGTATTTATATTATCGATTCAGCAATCGCAATTGAAATAAATCTTTACTTAATTTCTGGAGGTGGAAGCCTCTGGTACGTGGCTCCTAAAGCCCACGCCCTAATACGACAACCCAGTCCAACACGAGATTGATCATTGGTGTGTTTGATCAGGATTTGTTAAGTTGGTAACGGAGTGTGGGGGGGCGTGATTTAAGGGCGGTAGCTTACAGTGTTTATATCAAAACATATTTTTGGCCTAAATAAATAAAATATTGCTCCAGTAGAGACATATTAGATCAGACATTTTATAAATGAACAGAAAAAGGTATCATTAAATTTCAGGACATCCTCGACATATATTCAACAACAACTACTGTTGATATCACCATACGAAGAAAATTAAGCTATATATTTCTATTGTATTATTATTATTTGATTAATTCTAACCAAAAATATGTTTTGATACAAAAACTGTAAAAATACTACCCTTAACTCATGTTCTCTACATCCCCACCTGAAGTTGTGAGACGGACAGATTGTCTTACTAAACCAAAGGTCCCTGGTTTGATTCTGGTGTCCGGGTGTAATTTCTCAATAGAATATGATATTTAAAGGCGGCTATGAATTTAACTATCAAATATAATAGCTCAGCTATTTAATCTGTCATGATATTCTCTTTTGTACCATTTGCAATTTTACCATAGACAGCAAAATGCCAACTACCGAGTCAAAGGTGGCTGCGTTATATAATAACTAACAATCTAAATTGCTCACACAATTGTAGCCGATGATTTACGCTTATCCATTACAGACTCTGCCTTAAAATATGTGTAAAGAATGACTTGGAGCGTGGGTCGATTCCTAGATAGCTCAGTGAGCAAAGAGTGTGTTTAATAAGCAAAATATCCCTGGTTTTAATCCCATAGAATTGTGTGTATGATTTTTTTCAATTAAAATAATATAGTTCCTATCAATTTTTGAATGAAACTTAAGTGCAAAAAGATTGAGAAATCCTCCTTTTTACCCTACGACCAACGATGAGTGTTTTTATCTGTAAACGAGATCTTTAAAATAGCTATTTAGCTTTTACATACTCTGGTTTTTATGAATCAATACTATATTTGGGGCAAACTTAAGGCCATTCTATAGCAAACATTTTTCTGCACAATTTCATCAAGAGAAGAAATAGTTATTCAATGGTTTCAATTAGTTCAATAAATACAAGAGAACACACTTGATATGCTATGGCTTTGTGTACCATTGTAATGGTATAGCTATTAGGGTAGGGGGATAAAATCTAGTGTATAAAGATATTCATATATGGTGTACTCTATGAAATACTCACACTATTTATTTTAGCAATATTTAATTTTTTACACCTCACATTAATTTCTAGTTATTCAAATTTTAGCCCCATGCGTCTGTTTTACCTTAACATTAATATATTAAAAACATAATATAGTAAATTTTACCCCACATAACTCGGGAAATTTAAGTATTTTATTTCATTGAATCACGATTTGTTTCTTATAATAGTTATACATATGTTAAAACCGTGTAGTAACGTTTTAATTGTTGAATGACCTTAATTACATTTCTAGCAAAGAACTTCCATTTTAAGGTAGTTAGTTTGAAATGTATTTATTGTAAATTGTGTCCTGGTGTTTCGGTGCATCGCCTTGCCTCTTAGTGATAGTGACACGGGCAATAGTATGCTGGCTGGAAAGACAGTCTCTACAGTAGGGATACTGGTCTGTAGGAACAGTGCTCAGGGTAAGATTAAGCAACGGTTGTACTAGTGATACACTGGATAAAATGTGCCAACACCTATCGGTACATAATTCTTACCGAAAGTAGAAAACACTGCCAAGGATGTGAATACGATCAAGACTAGTAACCTGGTCCACTCTACTTAAAATTTTCTGCAAATAACTGTGAAAGAATAACCTCAGATGACCAAAGCTATGGTGGGAAGCTGAGGTTATCTTAAAATTGAAGGGCCCATCGGTTGATAAACTGGCAAGAATATGAACTATTGGAACGTGGAATGTGAGAGGAGTATGTGGTAAAGAGATCGAACTGTTAGAGGAAATGTTTGGAAGGGAAATTCTTATTCTGTGTGTATTTGAAACTAAGCAGTAAGGGAAATATATTTTGAGGATAATTAGTGGTAGCCTGGCAAACTGGTAAGGTGTGGATGAATGGGTAAGGAGATGTAATGGAGTTGGTTTAATCCTAAGCCCAACAGATAGGCTGTTTGTGAGAAGGTAGGAGTTGCTGTCATCTATACTTCTATGGGTAGCTATGAAAACAGGCATTTGTATGATTATGTTGATTGCTGGATATGCTCCAGTGGAGGCCGAATACTAGAATGTTAGATTTAGTTTTGTAACGAGCTCGATGAAGTCTTGAATGCATGCGAAACGGGTGAAAGAATTATTTTACTAGGAGACATGACTGACTCGGTAGGTACCCAAAGTGGGAATTCAGAAAGAGTGTTAGGAAAACATGATGATGACCGGTTAGACGAGAATGGTAATGAATTAGTGAGTCTGTGTTTAGAAAAAGATTTATTTGTGTAGAACACATGGCTTAGGCAAAAAGATATTCACTTGTTTACATGGCACCGGGGTGATTCTAGAACGATGATTGATTTTGTGGTGTGTGATGATAAATTGAGAAGGTTAGTAAAGAATATAGGGGCGTTCGTGGAGCTCAATGTGGAATGGATTAATTCCTAGTGATCTCACTTATTGAATTAGGTAGGAATTTTGTGAGGAAGCAGCACAAGATTAATAAGTAAGAGTGAAATTGGAAATTTGCAGAATATAAGTGTGAGAGTACAATATGAGAGATTACTGGGCGAAAAATTAACTTCACACGTTCATAAATGGAATGTTGAAATAAATACTAATGATATCGAAAGGGCTTGGAAAAGAATTAAAGAGGTTGTAGTTGAGTGCGTGAAAGCTGTTTTTGAATTTGTGGTGGTGGGAAACTTAAAAAGAGATGCATAGTAGAATGAAGATGGGAAAGAAGCTGTTATATAAAAGAAAGAGGCATACAAATGAATGTTGTCTGTTAAGATTGAAGCCTAACATAGGAGGTTGTGGGACATATACAAAGAAAATAAATTGATTTCAAAAATTTAGTAAAGGAGAGTAAAGAGAAAATGAAATTAAAATACGGACAAAGAACGCAGAATGGTCCTGAAGAAAATAAGAATATGTTCTAGAAGTGGGTTAAGAAATTGAAATAAGGAGTGCAAGGAAAGAATTATGATATTTAAAATTAACATCGTGAGCTAATCTGTGTTGAAAATAGTATAAGAATGGGAAAGTATTTTGAGCAATTGCACTGTGAAAATCTGGTGAAAGTAAAATAAAATAGGAGAAATGGCATAAGGAGTGGCAGAATAACTAACGAGCAAGCAGTTATTAAAGCTATTAAAATGTCAAGCAATGGCAAAGCTGTGGGCGTTGATGAGAGCACAAGTGAAATGATTAATTGTGGGGGCTTGGTATTGATGGCTAGATTGTGTAAGTAGTTCAATGTGTGCGCTAAGATTTCGAACGTTCCTAATTACTGGAAGAGTTCTGTCGTTGTTTCTTTATATAAAGACAAAGTCAGTAAGAGTAACTGTAAGAATTATAGGGCAATTAGTTTGTTGAGTATTTCAGGCAAAGTTTTTGGAAGAGTTTTAATTGAAAGGGTGCGTGAAAAACTAAGAGAAAGATTTGGGATCTAAGATGTGGTTTCATGCCAGGTAGAGATTGCATGGACCAGATATTTGCATTGCAAATAATGATTGGGGAAAGTATGGCAGTAAGGAAGAAAGATTATTGTGCATTCGTTTATCTGGAGAAATCTTATGATCAGGTGAATAGTAGTATGTTATGGAATGTTCTTAGAGAGTATGGTGTGGATGCATAGTAAGTAAATGCAATTATAGTGGAGTATTATGGAAGTAAAGTTTGCGTTAGGGTTGATGGAGCTTTGAGCAAATATTTTGGCATTTAACAGCGTGTCAGACAAGGTTATTTTATGTCCCCATGGTTGTTTAATGTTTTCATGGATAGGTGTATAAGGGATGCTTGTGATGCTGGGTGTACAGATGAACAATGGGAATGTGAAAGTGCTGTTAAATGCAGATGATTCAGTATTAATGACAGAATAAAAGTGACTTGCATAATGTTATAAATCGTTTGAAGTGGTTATTAAAAACTGTTAGATTAAGTGAATGATTTGGCGTACCTAGTCAGAATTTTTTGTAATAATGAAAGGATAGCTATTGAAATTGACAGACGGGTGAATGCATTTCGGAGAGTAGTTGGATTTATTTGGACTACTGTAAAGAATGAAGTGATATCAAAATAGGCAAATATGTCAGTATGTGCAAGTGTGTTAACGTCAACATTGTTTTATGGATGTGAATCATGGGTTTGTCATGAGAATCACGGGAGCTATGCGAATGTGGTACGAGTGAGATATCTGAGAAAAGTATCTGGAAAAACTCATATGGATAGAGTCAGCAATGAATGGATGCTGAAGGAGTGTGGTTTGAAAGAGAATCCAATAGGACAATGTGAAAGAAGTGTCCTACGTTTTTTTGGAGAACGTTAAGAGAGGGAGTATGGATCGAGTGATGAAGAAAATATATGAAGGTAAATTTGTATGGATCAAAAGGAAGGGGTAGGACATATAAGACGAGACTAAATGTTGTCGATGAATGTGCGAAAAAGATAAATAAAGTTTAAAGAACAATAGAGCGTGTATAACTTGGCGTATGAATGTTGTTAAAGCGAAGGGAGTATGATAGAATAGGAAAGTGTAGAATAAGTTGGTGAAGTTGGATTAAGTACAAAGTGGTTTTATGAGCTATATTCACAGTTTCTTGCCTACCTGTAAGGGAATGGCATGATTAGGTATGTATGTATGTATGTATGTATGTATGTATGTATGTATGTATGTATGTATGTATGTATGTATG
>CABEEJ010007805.1:14379-27968 GCA_901482245.1 Timema douglasi | reverse complement strand
TAGCTAAATAAGCGTGCTGAGTTTATTAATTCAAGTGTATAAAACTGAGTACTGTGGTGTGTAGGGTTTGCTTTGTAAACTATTAACTATTTTACCTTTAACATTTACCAGGAATTCAGTAGGATTATTCCAAATTATGAAATATTAAAATAGAGGGGTTTCGTAACTTCCAAAATATATATAAAAGGCTACTTCTTAGTGTGGTAGAAGATTTAAATTTTACCTAAAGATTAAAGAACCACCCCAAAAGCCCTAAGAACCTTTTTTTTAAATCTGAAAATGGGGAGTAAAAGAGTTAATTCCAAAATAATTCCAAGATGAATAGAACCTTGCACTTCCATATACGAGGGAGGACGGTTCAAAATTTCCAAAATTTGATAAAGGGACTACTGCTATCTGTGGTAAAAGAATGAATTTTTTTAGGCAGCTACAAGAGTTACTCCTAATAACATTTATTTTATTTTAATTGCAAAGTCCCCATTCCCTGAAATTTAAAAAACTACCATATGGTATTAAATCTAGATATTTATATACACCTTTAAATACAAGCATAGATGAATCACCTAATACAACCATAGAAATCAAATAGAACTGAAAGCTTAAATTAGATTTCTGGTGTTCTTTGTAGGCTATAAATAGAAACATTTTTATAGGAGAATTATACAATTGAAATTTGGGATACAAATAGAGTTATCACTTCATATAATATCTTAAGTAACAAAGAACCAAATTTCAAAGTTAGAGTCGAAAAATGGTGGATAGTGGCTTCTCAACTTTGAAAACTACACTTAATGACTTCCCAGAGTGTTCTAAAACTCAATTTCAATCTGAGGGAAAAGGAACTCCAAATAATCCAAAAAGTCGGATAATTTTATATTTGTATTGTTACTTTGGGAAATAGGAGAAAAGGGTATCTATCAAGAGTAAATCACACTTTTAGGTAAAATTACTAATTAAAATTTGACAGTAATATAGAGGGATTACTCCAAATACCCAAATAATTTTTGATATTTAAAATTTTCAAACAAGGTTGGTAAAATAAGGAGAGGGGTTTTGAAATCTCCAAAACTGAAAAAAATTACTTCTTATTGTGTTTGAAGATTTTAATTTGCCAGGGAGGTTTAAGATCCACTCCAAACGCTTTGGAAAATATAGTAATTCAAAATTGAATATATGAAATTTGGGGAAGAAGAGCACGCCCCAAAGTTTCCAAAATTAATAGAATAAAACACTTCCCGTATGGAATAAGATTGAAATGTTTGCATACATGTAAAGGGCGAGCAGATAGAGGGATCAACTCATACAGCCAGAGAAGTCAAAATATGGTGAAAAAAAGGTATCTTGGAAATTGAGGGTTGAGGGATAGAAATTTACAAATCATTTCAGGTGATGTAGAACATTACAGTTTGGCATGCAGGTAGAGCTACTACCCAACATATTTAATTAGGACTTAAACTACTTCCCAGTGTGGTATAAAACAAAATTCAGCAGACGCTAATGCACTAATTTAAATATTGGTACATTCTGATATTTTTATATATTAAATTGAAGCTCTGGTAAAAAAAAAAGGAGGGAGAAGGTTAACAGAAAAATGTTTATGAGTAGGATAAAAATTTGGTGGTGACCTGGTGGTCTAGGGGGTGAGGTGTCAGACTTCTGTGCTGGGTATCCGAGTTTCAATCTTCGGTCCTGGCACGGATTTTTCTGATTGCCAATCTCTTCCTTCACCTCTAACAAGGGGTGTATTAATCACATTTTGTGAATGTGTGGCATGCCAGACCTCCACTTTAGTTTGAATCCCACGTTAAACTGTAGGTCCTCCATTTCATCTCACTAACGCCCTAACATTACAAATTAGCGTTAGTGCGTGTAACCCTCAGGGGTATTAAGATGGAGTGCTAATAGTAACAATAATAATAATAGGATAAAAAATAAATTATAAGTAATGTAGTGGGATTACCCCAAATACCCAAATGATGTGTAAATATTTTAATAAGTGTACTTAGTGGGATTTTCAAAAGGGGTAAGGGTGAGTTTCAAAATTTATAAGACTTGTTTAAAAATAATTCCCAATGTTTAAAAGATTGAAATGTCGCAGGCTTATAGAAGATACACATCAAACCCAATGAAAATACGTTAATTTTCAAAATCTTACAAAAGATAATATGATATTATACCAGGTAAAAATTAAATTATTTACTTAGATGTAGATGGACAGCCCCAAATAAATGGAAGAATCTGACATTCTTTGATTTTTAAAATAAAGGGTCATTGAATTGGGAAGGGAGAGAAAGTGGGGGTATTTAAAATTTCAAAACCTAAAGAAAAGACCCTTTTTGGTCGGGTTTAAAATCAATATATCTACAAGTAGCTACACCAGACAGCTAGACCCCTCCAGATATAAGAAAATACTGAAAATTATTTCCAAAGATAAAGGCATTCAAAATTTCCAAAACAATTATAAAAAATGCTGCTTGGTGTAATATAAAATTAAAATATTGTAGGCAGTATATGGTATTTATATAGCACCTCGTCTAACTACCCGTTCGGACTATACGCTTAGTTAGTAATTACGCTAATAGATCAAGAATTGGGAAGGTTTAATTTAGAGGAAGTGAACCCACATTTGCGGGGAGGGAGAGTGGAAAAATATTTAGGAAAAACTACCCCCATTCACCCGAATAAGATTTGAAACTCGATCTCCCTGCCCTCGGCAGTATAGCTCAACATGACTAGCGCTTTAGCTAACTATACCATTGAGGTGGGTTTAATATTGGTTAACACCCCAATATGTACATAAATATAAGTTTGAGCCCTATATGTACAGATGTATATATATGTTAACGCCCCAAAAATGAAATATGTTTTTTCATGATTATTATGAATTGAGCAATTCCTGGTCATCCCCACTGGTTTATTTACCTATACATTTCACGGATCGGGTTAAAACTCTTCCAGTTAATGAATTGTGTAGTGCTTTGAGCTGACCCGTCGATTAATTGGCTTCTGGTTATAGAAGAATTATCAGCCTGTGTTATCTTGTGTTTGGACGTTTAATGTTAGCAACAAAACTATTGGTATAGTGAGTTTTGTATTTTTTATGTCAAGTTATATATATTAGCGATAGAGAAGAAGAGGATGTTATCTTGTTAAAATAATTTAATTTCAGAATAATGTAAGAATACCAGTTATGTAAATTTATTTAAATATAAAGTATATTATTTAAACCTTAGAGCTACACCGATTGTTTTTAATGTAATATTCAAAGAACCTAATTATAATCTAATAACCAGTATTAATGTTAGACTTATATATATTTTTGGAGTGCCTTTTTTTATAATTGGCTTGTCATAAAGCTTATCTAAATTAATATGTAGCACTTGCTCATTTTAAAATTAAAGTTAACATTATTTTCAATGGAAATGGCAAATTTTGTGATTGACTGAAAAATAATTAGTCTCCACCAAAATCTCTATCCTTATATATATATATATATATGTGTGTGTGTGTGTGTGTATATATTTATATATGTGTGTCTGAATATATATGTATATATAAATTATTGATTAGAATTTTTATATATAAAGGATTTATTAAACATTATATATATATATATATAAAGTATTTATTGGACTTAGCTTATTTATTTAATTTTCTTATTCTAGTATAGTAAATATAATAATTATAAATTGTATTATAATATTTTACAAAGCTTCTATTTAAAGAATATATTCCTAAATCTTATGTGGTTATTTAACTAGGTCATACTGTGCACGTTTTGGATCTTCATACCTGTTCAATGTTGTAATTCAACACTTTAGTGAGGTAAAGAGGAAGTTCTGTTCCTATTGTGAAACTAATCCATGCTACAGCCAAGCTCACGGAAATGTGTGCCCAATAAGGAGAGTTTGTGAGAATCTTTCGCCAAGGAGCTATAGGTACAATCTGAAATGAAATCAATATAGGATAATTAATAACAATGTTAGAAATAAGAACATCCCATTTATATTAATTCATAAAACATTTATAAGGAAACTTGAAAGTAATCCAATGTTTAAAAATTAATTCTAATTTTTATAATTTAAATAGATAATATTTATTTTACGTTATATTTATTAACTATTAGATTTATAAAATTAAATTGAGATTTGTGATAGTCATATTATGCTTTCATTGATGTTGATCTATGTATTATTTTCTATGATTTTATTAGATTCATATATCAACTAGAAAGCAGGCTTACATTTGTTTTTGTATTCATACACATTAGTAATATAGTCAAAATATAAGTGTAGTAGCAATGTTCTTCAATTGATCCTAAAAAAGGGAAATTTATGTATTGCATAACACATAACAGTATTTTGAACGTATATTTGATTACTAGTTAAATAATTACCTGAATAATTATAGCCTTAGTGTTTATTTACTCTTGGTAGGTCTAAAGGATAGATATCTGAAGTAAATAAAATTGGATTCTCAAGAAACAATACCATATTATTTAAAGATCAAATCCAGGATTAATATTTGAGTCACTAGAGCTCTACGCACATAAACATACCTAATAAAAAGGTAAGTTACTTAGGTTTATCTCGTAAGATTTTTCATTACAGGTATACTGCAGGGGTTGGAAAACTATTTGAGGTCCTTATTAACTTTTACATTTATAAAATGTCTCCCACTTCGTTTCTCCATTATTCTTATTTTTTTTATCTATACATACCGTATTTTTTCCTTAAATTCAATATTTATTCCAATACTTATGTCCCTGCCTTTATAGAAAATATGTAAAATAAATAAAATGTACACTCTGTAAATTGTAGCTATTACGATACGCTAATGATTTATTTTATTAACTAATAATAAGACAGCTGTTTCACTAAAAATATATATTTTATTAGAGGCTTCTAAGAAAAATTTTTTGAATTGAACGCTAAAAAGACCAAGTTTATAATCATACAGAGATACCAGATTGAAGAAAATAATTTAGATATTGTTGGAAGCAACATGTCATTGTACATGTTTAATGAGTTTAAATATCTAGGAACATTTTCAACTAACAATAGCGATAGTAGAGTGAAAAATTAGGAAAAAGATACAGTGTAGAAATGCACATTATTCAATATCGTTCAATAATTTGTTGACATCTGGCTTGCTTTCAAGTAGTTTAAAACTCAGAATTACAAAATAACAAATATTGTATAGGATGTTGTCTTTGGGTGTGTAATGTTTTTATTACCTTACATCAAGAAAAAAAAAAGATTAGGCTCTCTAAAACAAACTACTTAGGAAGATATTTATTCCAAAATGTGATGAAGCTACTGGGGAGTGGAGAGGGTTACATATCCTGTACTCATCAGAATATATTATTAGAATAATCAAGTCAGGTATATTATGGTGGACAGGATATTCAGTGCGAATGGTTGAATCTAGAACCATGTTCAAGTAATCGACTGGCAAATACAATAGAAAAATACCATTGGGAAGACCTGGTTTATAGTATAACAATAAAATGAACATGAAAAGATAATGTGTATTTAGCTGGACTAGATAGAACTAGCTCAAGATAGGGGTAGGTAACGTACTTTTTCCAAGTGCGGAGATGAACTTTTGGGTTTCTAATGACATATAGTAGGTATGAAATTGATTTCTATTGAAAATAGATCAAACTACTCTTTGGGATGAATATTTATCTTTATTAAATTACACTGAATGAACAAAGTCTACATAAATTTACAAAAACTAGTTTAATAGATCCAGTAGCTAAAAATATTAATATTGTTTACCCTGTCATCAATCTTTATTGAAGACGTTAAGTAACTTTTTTCCTCTTCTGATATTCTAGGATGTTTGTTTGGAGTGTCATACACTAAATACATCCACGAAATGAAATAAGGCACTGACAATATTCCATTCAAGTAAAATGGACCCTGCCAACCAAAGGCGGTGATAATCTTTCCTGCCGTAAACATTGCACAGAGTGTTCCAAGAATTTGTGCTGAAGGAAATAGAAAGTACAATTATTATTTATAACTGCTAATTTTGCTATTCTAATTTTACAAATATGCCAGCCACACTTAGGCGAATAACAACAATAATTCAAGAATATAAGGAGATTAAATACACACAATTACCACAATGTTAATTTAAGGGGGGGGGNGGGGGGGGGGGAGTCTACAAGCTCTTAAAAACTGGTAACTCACTGAGACAAAGGCCCCAGATGCTTAGTCAGTCTAAACTGTTTCTTGAAACTTTAAAAGTTTTTGTGAACCTTCCAAAGTTAGTAGCCATTTAAAACTTGTGGTAGAGGCCAGGACCCCCAAGTGCCTAAATTTGGGCTGGTACAAAAAAAAGTGGGCGCCCTCTCGTTTTGTCCTACTTAACAGTGACAGTGAAACCTTTATTTTTCTAGACGTGCTGGTTAGCAAATAAAAATGATTTTTGAAGAACTCTACTCACCAAACCAAAAGGGGGCATGGGAACCCTACATGTGCATATGCTGGAAAATTGTATACCCCACTAAGATTATTTGAAAGGCTCTTATCTGAAGTTTTTAAAAATTAAAATTATTTATACTTTATTCAGAATGGTCCTCCGTAGTAAATATTTTCATATTTTTATAGTTATAAAGTCAAAATTGAGTGTTCCACTACAGATTTATATTTTGAACTATTTTTTCTCGAAACCATTTGAAATAGTCTTCCTCCAGAAATATTTTTTTGGATTTTAATATTCTTGTAAGCTATTTAAAGCTAGTTTTGCCTGGAGATTTTTCTGATCTTTAGATGCCTATTATAGAAGATATTTGAAATGGTCTTACCTGGGCAAATATTTGAAAATTGGGTTAATCTAAAAGCCATTTCAAATGGTCTTCACCTTGTTATTTTAATAAGGTGCTTCCAAATATTATTTATATGAGTTTTCTTCATAAAATTTTGGAAAATTTAATGCTTTAAAAATATTTGAAATAGACTTACACTTGGTCATTTTAGTTATTGGAGACCTCTATAAGATATTGCAAGTAGTCCTTACCTTGAAATGTTTGGAAAATCAAATTCCTCAGAAAATCAGTTTTTGTAATCTTCACCTGAATTTTATTTTTTAAATGAAATGCTTTATAACTATTTAGAGTCAGCCTTCACTGCCAATTTTTTTTAAATTGCATGACTCAGTCTAGGCTAAAGGTTATTTCTGATTTGATACAAGGCCGCTTTCAGCTTAATATTTGGGAATACTATGGGGTTGTGAAATAATTACACAGAGGGGCAAGTTCATTCAAGTAGAAAGGTTAAATTTATATCATTAAGGAGCAAAACGGGGAATAAATTATTTACCCTGAGGAAATGTTTTTATGCTTGCTACGCTACTTCTGTTCGACTTAAGTTTTTATAATTTTAAGCTTGTTTCCATTTAAAAAAATAAAAGAAATGCACGAAAAATGATATGTAATTGAACAATGAATTATTATACACATTATACAATACTTTAATATAAAACTAACCTGCTTTACTAACCGACTCTTTCACATGTCAAATTTAAATTTAGCTTAAGACTAATATATTTCACTAAATTTCCAAACTCTCCAAAACGGAGGACAAGATTGCACCAAGTCATTAAGGTCAGGATTACAAATACATTAGGTCCATAAAAATGAAATCCCTGTTGGTGGAATAGTCATTCAATATGCGATTGAATGGATTGGAATTTTATTTCTTATGATTAATGTTTGATTTAAAATGATTTTTTTTATCCTGGAACACCTGGGTCCGGTACCATGGTATCAACATTGCCCCCTTTTGGCAGGCCTGATAACGGCAGGCAAAAATAATTTTAATGGTGGCAGCCAGCCATTTCATGTGATTATTTTGGCGATGGCGTCACTCAAGCTGAATATTCATTAGTGGTGGTGGATCATCTTAAGTGTTGTTGAACTGGTGGGGACGCAGTAATAATTGAAAAATTGGCAGCTACCAACTCCGAAATCGTCGTTCGTATGTTTATTTTTATATAATGGTCTGTATTGAAGTGTGATTGTGGTATTTTTTTAATCAAAGCTTCACGAATAAAACAATTAAACGTAATTATAAAAAAATGGACATTTAAATTAAAGTGGAGGAAAAAATATCTCGGTGGCTAAAATACGGAAGTTAAGAGATTAAAATAAAATAGAGAAAATAACTGTCTAAAATTCCAACATTTGTTGCGAAAAGGCCTATTAGTTTTGCAACATGGACGGTAGAAAATGGATTACACGCCCAGTCTAATGGTGGTGCGATTAATACGGACGGAATAGAATAGATTACACGCCCAGTCTAATGGTGGTGCGATAAATACGGACGGAATAGAATGGATTACACGCCCAGTCTAATGGTGGTGCGATAAATACGGATGGAATAGAATGGATTAAACGCCCAGTCTAATGGTGGTGCGATAAATACGGACGGTATAGAATAGATTACACGCCCAGTCTAATGGTGGTGCGATGAATACGGACAGTATAGAATGGATTAAACGCCCAGTCTAATGGTGGTGCGATAAATACGGATGGAATAGAATGGATTACACGCCCAGTTTAATGGTGGTGCAAAAAATCAGATATATATAAAGTTACAGTTATTTTGCAAGAAAGATTAGATTTGGTTAACATACTAGGGCTGTGGCAGCACAGAACACCAAGTTCATCGCCGCGGTACACTATTGTGTTGTATGGTACATCGATTGCGGAACACTGTCCTATTGTGTGAGGCAATGTTGAAGAATGAAGATAGTATGTCGATACCACGGAAGATGTGTATAAAATATTTACGACCTCTTTGCGAAATTTACAAGAACTCGATTTTATTAATGGGTATTATTTAAATGTTCCAATGACGATTTTGTGGTATTCACAGAATGTTTATATGTTCATATTGTTTTATTTTATTTTTATATGTTTAACCACTATTTAATTATCTCATTCTAATTGTTAAATATTATACTTATTAAAATCATTTAAAAAATGCTGTGTCTTTTAAACCATTAATTTCCTAATAGTGATTAAAAATTCTTAGGACTTTACATGTTTAAAGTTTCACAATCTAGATTAGCTTTAAGTGTTAAGTTTCTTCATTGAGTAAAAATATTTGTTTTGGAAGGATTATTTAGTTAATTAAGAGTGCTAACATTTATTTTAATATGGTGTTGAAGTAAATAATTTTCCCAAGCTTTTCTTTTAAGTAATCAAATTTATATCAAATTTTCATATCAGGATTACACCAAAGTTATAGAAATTGAATGAATAAAAAGGTTATATGTATATACAAATCATTATATCTTAAAAGTGATGTATATGTATATATATATATACAAATAAATGGGATATTTTAAAATTGATGTATATATATATATACATAAATCGGATATTTTAAAGTTATATAAAAATATATATCACTTTTATAATATCTCAATGATTTTTCTAAAATTACTCTAATAAAAATTAAAAACTTGTATATCTTTGATCTCACACAAAAATTTGTTTAATACTGTTTTGACATATTATCTTGATTTATTTTTAATATTTTTATTTAATTTTAAATTCAGTTAAATATATATAATTTATTTTAGTAACAACTTTACCTTCCTACTCTCTTAAACAATAAAACATTTTAATATAAATCATATATGTGGATTTCAGCCCAAAAAATATTGTTACTGTTAATATTGTTATTTCCAGTACTTTCCTTATTTTTGTTTTTTATAATTTAAAACTCAACTACTCACCAGTTTCAAGATATTTCACCAATCATATTGAATAAATTATAATATCCCAACAAAATTAATCATCGATACTCACCCGAAAATACAAATGAACCCATCTTTAGTCTTTCGTTTTCTTCTAGCCAACGAACGAAAAGCATGCTAAATCCTGGTAGAACAATACCCTGGAATAAAATAAACATTTATATAGAAACACAATATATATGGGAATATGATTTAAATATATTAATTGGGGCTTTGAGGGGTGATTTCTAATCAAATAGAAATAATAATACACAATTTAGAGCTAGACTAATCAATAATAATGCAGCCCTAATCGATATTAAAAAAATATTATTTAACTGTGTGTGAGGACACAAAATTTATATTTTTGTTAGGCCTTTTTGGTATTAATCATCTCCACATTATTATAAATAAAGGCTCACTACACTTTCAATCACATGGATCTTACAGCACATGAAAGAGGAATATTAAATTCTTATTTACTAAATAAGAATCAAATATAATTAGACTGAATGTTCACTTAAATACTATCTAGTGACAAATAAAATTGGATCAATTTCACAGTCATACCTACTCACCCCTGTGACCCAGAAGGTGTGAAGAGCATTATAAATAATATATTAATAGTATACTAGCTAATGTGTCTAGTTAAGCAAGCATTAAAACACATAGGACTATATTATGAAAATTAGACATAGAGTTAATTAGAAATAAACTAAAATGAATTCAACTTGAATAAAGTACCGGTCTTATATAAAAATACTCCTAGACTTACAGTCAATAAGCCATGTATCAAGCCACCGATGATGTATAGCGAAACGTGGACACCTAGGAAGGTTGGTTGGAGGCAGTTTAGTATACCACTGAATAGAAAGGCGTAGCCCACCAATCTTTTTACACCAAATATCTCACAAAGTCTGGCTGAGACCAAATAAGACATGAACATCCCGATTGAACTGCCTGACAAAACCATTGTTTGAGTAAAACCATCCCAAACAAATTCTCCAGACTGGAAAAAAAAAGAAGTTTAGCCTAAACATTTTGATATTTAAACATCTTTTACACATTTAATCGAAACAATCTTTCTCTTGCATTACATGAAACATTCACAAAACAAAGGAAAAACATAATTCTGTCTACTATTAAATTCTTCCTTTTATTAATTATCCACTAAACTATATTGTAAAATTAATAAAAGTATAGAAATTAATAGTTTTTGAAATTTACAATACAACTATCTGTATGCATTAAAAATTAACCAGTAAATAAAACTAGTAATATTATATAGTATTTAAATAATTTACTGCGATAAAAGATGCTAAAGAAAAATTTAATAAATAATGAGATTTCTTAAGGAGTAGAAACTAGTTTTTGTGTTTATATAAATTTAGCTAAAAAATTTAATAAATTTATTTTATTTAGTATTCTACGTAATTTATATGGGTGCATTCAAATTGCGGAGTAAATTATATCTGTTAGCAGGCAATCAATTAAGGCACACTCAAACTGCGAGATAAAGTATACCTGTCAGCATGTGCACATGAATTAAGGAACAACCTGTAATCACATTCAACTCCTAGACTCTGACCTAACATAACATAACCTAACCTATAGTAACCTAACATAACCTAACCTAACCTAAACCAACTTAACAAAACGTAACTTAAACTAACCTAGCATAAACTAGCCAGCCTAACCTAACCTAACCTCCATTTTGTATTTTTAACAAAGCCATTATAAATTTAATATTTACTCTACATTTCGTGTGAGGGCTTTACCAACGTCGGATGTGTTGTTCCGCAATTAGTGTGCACCCATATTAATTGTTCCGCATTTCGTGTGCACCGATTTATTTGAGCTACAGTAGCCCCATGGCTTCTTTGGTGCTGACTGACAGCTTTAAAAAGTTACCAGACCAAATTATGTATCCCTACGCGAACCATATGAGCTGCAAAAACATGTGTTTAGCAGCTGTCACTTCTGACAGTCAATATCTAGGTATATAACTAAATGTTGACTGTCGGAAGTCAACTGTGAGCTGTCAGTCAGCACCAAAGAAGCCACGGGGCTACTGTAGCTACCTTATTAACATGTATACATAAATTGTTATAAAAATAGGTTTATATTGCATTGTGATGGCCATACATTTTAGCTGGTTAAAGTAATGTAAGCATCAACTTGTTAAATTCTTGTATTAGAATGATTAATTAAAAAATACAAATTATAGAGTGTTTTCACCAAGATCCTTAGAGCTGTGTAAGTTTATTTTCATTTGATAAGTACACACTGGTGTCACGTTTGTCAATAGGTAGTTTGCGATGGCATTTTCTAGCAAATTAAAGCCTAAGAGATGCATTTTTAGAGTTCTGCTTTCTGAACTGGATTTATTGAAGGATTTAGATTAAATTTAAATATCCTAACAAAGTTTATGAATATGATATGCTAGGGGAATATACCAGTAAATACTGATGATGTTTTATACTATGCATCCTACATAAATGGATAATAAATGTACTGCTTTATTATTTATTTTAATTTAATGAAAATAATATTGTTATACTGAAAATAAAATTTGATATTTAAGTTGCTATGATCACAATCCATCTCTCTAGGAATTGGACTCTACAAACCTAGCCTTGGATAGCTTGACCAGCGGTTCTGGTGGGAAAGCCGTGTTACCATGAATTGACAATACTGTAGTATCTTTACAACACCTACATTAAAGTTCCTTCTATAATTTTAATGATTACGCCTATATACGCATTAGTTACAAATTAACCGTTACAATCTACATAGGGAGCTTAGCGCTTTTTTATTTAATTTTTTTGAATGATTAAATAACTGTTTTTTGACCAGATTGTTGCACTAAAAGGTATTTTAGACATTTTATTAGGAAAAGATCCATCTTATAAGCCGTCACTCACATTTAGTCAAATGGGTACTTCCCAAAGGCTTTCAACTTTACTTATATATTTAGTTTTCGGTGTGTAATTTGAATAAAAACGTATATATTTACCCCCTTCACGACCCGATGAGAACATTAAAATTACCCCTCTCCCATATATATATATATATATCTTCGTTGCACCAAACCATTCAAATAACTATTTAACTGATATTATTTTAAACCAAGACCAATATTTTATTTACTAACATACAGCTATATACAAATCATGGTTTCCATGGTGATGTAAACAAAGAATGATTATACAGATGAACCACTGCCCATACAGAAAGAAAAGATGGAAAACTTTCTAGGAAAATTGGGTTTTAGTTTTAAGCCACTATTTTTACCGGCATCCTTATTCGCTTATATTTAAAATGAGTGTTCGGTTGTCAAATTACGCTCAATCATTTCCTCGTAATTTTTATTACTGGAAACGGGCTTATCAAATCATATATATTAAGATATATTATAGAAAGAATGATAAATTGTGATGGTGAAAATGAGAGTGTAGGTGTTTGAGTGTGTGATTGTATAAGTGTGTGGGTGAGTGTGGAAATGATAGTGGGAGTGTTATAAAGTGAGTGTGAGTGACTGAGAATGAGCAATTGAGAGAGATCGAGTGAGAGTGAGTGAGGGACATTGAGAATATGTGTATGTGTTAGAGAGAAATACTGGGAGAAGAGAAAAAGAATCAGTTTAGGAGGAGAAAGAGTGGGTGTGAGGGAAAGAATGTGTGAAAGAAAGTGAGAGAGAACGAGAATATGTAAGGGAGAGTGCGTGATAAAGTTTGTGTGTGGCGGGGGGGAGGGAGGGTGGGGTGGGGGAGAGAGAGAGAGAGAGAGAGAAAGAAATTGTATACAGTTTTGGGAGGGATATTGTTTGAACG
>CABEEJ010007805.1:0-14324 GCA_901482245.1 Timema douglasi | reverse complement strand
GGGTGGGGTGGGGGAGAGAGAGAGAGAGAGAGAGAAAGAAATTGTATACAGTTTTGGGAGGGATATTGTTTGAACGAGAGAGAAAATGTGAGGCCGTCTGAGACAGAGTTTGAGAGAAATTAGTTTTGGGATATAAAATTAGATTGATAGAGTTAAGAGAAAGATTTAGAGTGAGAAATTAAGAGATCGGGTTTGAGAGTTAAGAGTTATTGTGAGATATAAATATTAAAATGGAGATAGTGAGATAAAGAAAGTGAGATAGAGAGTGAGATAGAAAGAGTGAGATAAAAAGAGTGAGCTAGATAGTGAGATAGAGAAAGTGAGAGTGAGAGTGAGAGCGTTAGATTGAGATAGAAGGAGAGTTTGAGATAGAGGGAGTTTTAGATAGAAAGCGTTTGTGAGGGAGAATTTGAAAGAAAGAGAGTATTTGAGTTATATCTTAAGAGAAAGAGAGTATAATAGAGATAACGGGAGACAAATTGTGTGATAAATAGTGTATGTGAGGATATATAATGTGTGAGAAGGAGGGCTAAATTGTGAGGGAGAGAATGAAAAATAAATATATTAAATAGTTAGTTTCATAGAATGAGTGAATGTGTGTGTGTGTGTGTGTGTGTGTGTGTGTGAAGGAAGAGAGTGTAAGAGAAAGTGTAAGAGAGAAAGTGTAAGAGAAAGTGTAAGAGAGAAAGAGTGTGAGAGCGTGTGAGAGTCTGATAGAAAGATAGAATGTGAAAATATAAATATATTACTCAAACATTACGGTACTTGGAAATATCACTCGCTCACGATTATTTATCTAGATGAAAACATAACTAAGATTATTCTATTTTTAAGGATGTTAAAAGATAGATGAGGTATACATGATTATTATTTAGCACCGCATCTTACTACCCCCTCGGGTTATACGCTCTGAGGTATACAAAATATTACTTTTAGATATTTAAGTTTTAATTAACAGATGTGATAATCTTTATTTTACCCTATTATGTATGCAATGTTTCAGCTTTATAGGAACCCGATTCAATGGCCAGATGTTCTAAGCCATCACTTTCGTAAAAGACTTGACTGCTGATGACAGGGAGATTGTAGTTCAAATTAAAGTCGGGTGTATTCAGGGAGGGTTTTCCTAAATATTCATCCACTTTCCCTCCAAGCAATGTCAAGCACATTTCCTCTAAATACAACCTTCCTTTGACACATTAACGTAATCTGTAGATACTAGTATAACCCGAACTGATAGAAAAACTGGCTGTAATAAACTGGTAGGTTTATTCATTTTAAACCTGCACTGGTAGTAACACAATCAATGGTGTCGGACTTGCAATAAATATAAAATTAAAACTAAATGTTTGAAGCTCACTTCTCTTAGTTATTTTAATAATAATAACCATGTTTTTTGATTTTTAAGCTAACCGCATCAGTGATCTGAGGTTTTAAAACGTCAGGATTGCTATATGTGCAAAATCATGAATTAAGGATAACTTAAGCATGGACGTAGGGAGAATTTAATTGTAATCGGATAGGGGGGTTAAAATCATGTCTATTACATGATGTTAAGTCGTACAATTGCACCCTAAGAAATAAGAACATTGTTAAATACAATGGCGAAGTACATTTATTTGTGTGAAGTGGGGTAGTAACAAAAAGGTTATTAGGGACATTCTACCCTCATCTCCCCCTCGAAATTTGGGTAATCCTAAAGGCTATTTGGAGTAGTCTGCCTTCAAAAAAGTTTTAAAACGTTTTACTATTTAAAAGCCATTTTAAGAAGTGCCCACCCAAATTGTTTGTATGAGCGATAAATTAGATTCCCTCTAAATTATTTGAAATGTTATCTTTATAGTGTTCTTCACCTGATTTTTTTATTCAATTATTTGCTTTTAAAATTGTTAGAAGTGGTCATATAACAGCATATTTTTTATATTGGATGCCCTTAGAAGCTATTTATATTGGTAGTAACCTGGAATGTTTACAAAAATTGACAATCGTATAGGATATTGAAAGTGATCTTCTTCACAACATGATTTTGGAAATTGAACACTTTTATGTACTAATTGGAGTAGTCCTTGCTTGGATTAAAAAAGAATATATTATATGCATATAAAATATAGATAAAGAGACAAACTAAGGGTAATTATTTTAAAAATTGTGTGCCTACAGAATCCAATTAGAGTGATACTCATCTGGAAATTCTTTAAAGGCTAAATGACTCTAGAAGTTATTTGTATTGATTCATCTCTGGCAAATTTTTGAAAAGAGAATTCTTCGAAATTTATTTCAAATTTGATACAAGGCCATCTTTATGCCTCATATTAAGAACTTAGTTAAATATCAGGGCACTTGAACTCTCTAAATCTTCCTTCCCTAACCCATGAGCCTAAATACTTTAGGTCCATACCCAGTTTTTACTTTGTTAATGTTTTGTTTTGGTATCAACCCAAATCGGTGCTCACGATGTCTAATGCTTTAAGCTTCCAGTGAATGCATTTTTTTAATATTTCCGAAATGAACCACCCTAAAAATTTTCTTAAACACCGTACGTATATAAAGTTTAATTTGTCTTGCTTTTTTAAATATACAGTACAAGGAACAAATTAATGGCTGGGAATATATGATTTTAAAAAATACACGAGATGTACACACTATGAGGTTTTACTAAGTACAAATATAAAGATGCATATTTTATTGTGTATTGGTTGTTAAGTTAGCCACGCTGGTGTTCATATGATTTAAGTTTTTATATCGCAACACACGTAAACGTAAAAAAAAATCTGAAATCAACTCACCCTGATATTTCTTCGAGTACCCAGGACTCGGACTAGCTTATGTTTTATATTTTTATTGGTTTTAGAGATACACGTGCCAGTGGTCACACAGTCTAAGATGTAACTCTCAAAATAAAAGTTAAAGTGCTTTAAATATTCAAATTGTCAAATACCCTTAAGTACATAACTGTGCCATGTTTATGTTTCGATATTTTTTTGAACTATCAGCACCACTTCCCCATCAGTTTGAGGTGCTAAATCTGTTAATTTATGTAAATGTATTAAAATACCCCAAAAGTGTCTACAGATGCCTTAAGTACTAAAGTGCTTGCCAAATTGTATATTTCTATTTTTTTAGGTTTTTGAGCTACATGAAATGGTGATAAAAGCGTCCAAGTCACCCAATAATGTTATATAAAAATGAGTAGGCTGGAGATTCATACTCTTAGGTTTCAATAAATAAATATTAAAAGTGTTATGGTTCTAGATCTTGATTATGGAGTTATACAAACAGGGGTGCAAGCATTTTAAGCCGTAAGCTTCTGATTATAGTAAAAATAACAATAATAACCTAAGACATGTAGATTAATTTTAATATTTCCTTGTCCTAATATTTGGTCACGTGGTTTAATATGTTTAATAAGTCATTCCCAAATTTGTTATAAAAGTAAAAACAAATATTATCAAGTTATTGATGTAAATAAAATAATGTTGATGGGCACGAAATGATGATTCCATTAGTTCACATGAAAAGGTTCAGTTTTCTAGAATTTATGGTTTAAGGTTGTAAATTTAAATTAGATACGTTCAAGGTGCCTACTAGTGAATTTATCTTAGTACATATGCAAATTTCAGCTTTATAAGTTTCTTGTCTTTAGATTTACATGCTTTCCTTTTCCCGTGATTCAAGTTGTCAGGCTCACAATACTATAAAGCCTCTAAAAATATGCCCTATATTTACCACCTAATGTTTCCTTTAGTAGTTAAACCAATGTCCCGTTTCAACTTTATATATTTCCTGATTTATGAGCTACCCAAATAGTGTACAAGGGGTATAAAACGTAAGATGCGTGAAAGTAATAAAGGTGAAAGGGATTCACAGGCTCATGTCTACCTACTGAAAGAAAGAAAGGTTTAATTTTTCTATTTTATATTTTCTGAAAACTCCCACACTTATCTAAATTTATTATCCCTAAAGCTACTATTCTTAAAGCTCTGAATAACTATATTAAAAGCCGTCGTGCACACCCTCAGGCTCAATCCTTAACTACTTTATCATAGTACTTAATCATAATAGCAACAGTAATTACCATTCAATTTTATTTATATAAGTATTTCTTTTTCGAATGATTTTCCATCCGTCCCTTGGTCGTAGAATTCATCTTTTGATCTTAATAAACAATAATATATGTAAATGTTTTATAAAAAACATAAAAATAATTGGAACATGGCCTGCCTGATTATAATTAATTTTGCCAAAGAGATACCCTTTTCCTAATAATTTGGTAACGAAAGAACCGATCAGACTAAAGACTTCCAAATTAATATTTTAAATAGATTAACACGTGTATATCTTCTTACATAATATTGAAATAACTAAGAGCATATTGTGGCTGATCACTAGTATCAGTTTAAATATTGTTGAAAAGAGCACCAACGCCTCAAACTATAACTAATGAATATCCCCGAGTATGGGACGAATCCAGTATAGATATATACTAGAGTATCAAAATTACCACTAGAGAAGTTTTATGGGTTCATATCTCATATCCCACTTTAATTTTTTATCTATACTCAAATGAGTGTATATTGGAGAGAGTATGGGAAATCATTTTTAGATAATATTTGTACAATATATGCAGCCAACCATGGTTTGTACTTCCCGAATTAGACAAAAATTCTAGTTTTCGCTGTAATTTGGAATATCGAGACCTAGAAAGCATATATATGAACTTTAATAGTTAACACCTCACCTAAACAATTATCAAAATCATAATATATTTTACAATAGTTGGATAATACATCTAAAATCCACCCTAAATATGAAGATCCTGGTGTCAAGGGAAAAACTCAATAATATTGAGAACTTATTACAGTTTGTTGTATTTATATTAATTATATATTATTATAACTACTATTAAGACCAGTTTAAAGCTTATTTGAGTATATGGGCAGATTACTCGAACTTACCGTGACGGTGTAAGTTTCGTTGGAAGTGGACTCGACAGGGCATACGTCCAAATCACTCTGATTTCCGCCGATGACCGTGACCCTTTTGATCATGGCAGCGACCGACATTGGGCTTATGGATGCCATGTAAGTCATGAGGAATACCGTAAAACAACTTTCTGCCAGGAAGACATAGCGGCAAGGTATGTACTGCCACCATCGCACTGAAAAATGCGTTCAAAGATATTTGTATAGTATTTAATAAAATTAGACTATTTTAGCTCGATTAGTATAACATCTCAACATACTTACCACACCATTTATAAAATAATCTTTAAAGCTAATCCTGTGTACTATCTGAATACTAGTAACTTCAAAGCATTATAAAATAGAGTGGAAAGAGTCAATTTTAATAAACTTTACTATTTTTTTATGTATAAATGGAGAAAAGACAATATGTGTTGAAGATATCTACTTTAGGAAAGATTGGGGACTTGGTACATCATGTTCTAGATGATAATAATATGAATATCAGCGCAAATATATATGTCTTCTGGTTACTTTATATGTCATTAGTTATTGTGTAACATTTGTAATTCAATATATTATAGACCCTACGTCTTATCTTTAAGCTGGGATGTGATTCTTTTGTTGGATCACACCATATTATTGTATTTACCTACAGGTCATGATTTGACAAGTTCCGAGAAAAAAATAAAATATTATATTCTAAACATCAAATTAGATGAAAAAATGTGAATATAGTTTATTTACTCAAATTGATAACTTAACAATCAATTCTTCAATATCTCAATTAATATGTGAAGGCTTCACTATTGCTAAAAACATAATTAGTTTTTATTGTGAATTTTGTTTTTTGAAAGAGATTTAGTCACTATCTGAATATCAAAGGCCAGACTTCTTGATCGCGTGAAAATGACAATGTATATTATTTATAAAGGTAGTAATTGATTTGTTTGATTAATCCGATTTTGTTATCTGATATATTATATGATAAAATTATATCTTCTGACATAGCACAATGCATTATTTGTGAAGAAGTTTAAGGTTATCTGCTACTTTAGAGCAGCTGATCTACACTATTAATATTATAAAGAGGAAAGATTTGTTTTTTTGTTTGTAATGGATAAACTCAAAAACTACTGAACCGATTTAAAAAATTATTTCACCAATATAAAGCTACATTATCAGCGAGTAACATAAGCTATATTTTATTTTGAAAATTTAATTTATTCCTCATANGGGGGGAGGAAGGATCTAGTTATTTATATAATGAGGCTAGTAGTAGGTGATAATAATTATAACATTGAAAGGTTAATAATTGATTTAAACTGGAACTATTTATTGTATTTCTTCTTGTAATAGGACTAGCGAAAAATTTACTCAGCGTAATCAATTTCGAGTCCATGTTTAACTAGAATTAAATTTTGATGAGGTGCAGTGGAAACTCTCTCTCCACTTTACCTTATTTACTTTTATTATTACTGCCCTACCAGTAGTTATGTAAAAAGTAGACCTCGTATATTCATTCAAAAAATTATACGCAAATCTTATTCGTAATTATGATGTCGCGTGTTTTATATTTATTACTGTATTAAGATCTCTCTTTGTATTTAAAGTTAAAATGTATCTTATTATTTCTCCTTGGAATTGAAGTAGATATTTTTATTTGTGATGAAATTAAAAGCTATTCAATAAAAAATATTTTGAATTACTGACAGATTGAATGTATTGTCAAATTGAAAAACTATTTACACACAAAATTTAACATATACTCAAAGAGTATTCCTACAATTTTTCGCTCAACTTGGTCAGTAGATTTGTCAGTTATCGGGGCACAAACAAACATATCCAGGTATTTAGGTGACTTATATCTTGAAATAGAAGTCCAGATCTAGAGGATTCAAAAATAATATAAATGACTCTGCTCAATGTAAATTAATATATATATATATATATATATATATATATATATANATATATATATATATATATATATATATATATATATGGTATCTACCTATTTCCTTTATTTAAATTATTATTATAGAAGGTTCTTTGTAACTAGGAAAGGCAATATAGTTATTTATATATTTTATTTAACATGTATATCCATGAACCAACGATATCATAGTATGTGTGCTAGTATAATATTCAAAATACGTTACTATTACAGTTACTATTTCAATGTTGGATTCAAATAGAACAATCTAGAACTAGAATGAGATATTATTAGAGGGTTTTTTTTTCAAGAGGTAAAGAGAATACATACACTCAATTTTAAAATACAAGTAAAGTAGAATCCCCCTTTAAACTCTCTCTTTATAAATGTTTAAGTTACATGTATATTTAAATTATAGATAGAGATATATTTATGGATCTTATATGAAAAAACATATCAAATATGAAAAAAACTTACCTTTCAATTTAGGCGATACGTCAGCTGAAATATTCACTGCTTTCTTCATAATCACGTTCCAAATAACTATTTAATAAAATATTTAGTGCGACTACATACGTGCTCTATTTAATATTTATATCATGTCACCTGGTCAAGATAACAAAAAACAATCAATTTAAATCTGGTTGAGAAATGTCAAGTTATGTAGCATGACGTTTATATAATATGACATCTACAATCAACATTTCATAAAAACAATCAAATTCCATGAAGACAATTAAAACAAGATAACAAATGGTAGGTGGTGACTTACTCTGAATTGATGTTGCCTGTAAACACCCTAGCGTCGGGCTACATTGCCCCAGTGGACCATTTCAGCATCGCGAGCATTTTTTTTTCATAAAATTTAGTTTTTCTAATCTCTTTTTGTATGATTGTCCATGAATTCTCCAGCTGTCCTCAGTGCCTCATAAAAAGGATGATATTCCCGAGATATTATTCCAGCTTCACATAGATTTAGGTCATTTCGCTTTTCTTCTGTTATAGGCAAGGGTCCTAGATGTAGACAGCCTCCAGCCGAAGATCAGGCAATTTTATTCTTCTTCCTCGCCATATTACCTCCAAACTTCTAAAACCATTCTCACTCAAGTTTTACTTGAAGTAAATCTTCTTTTGGTCTTCTCTATGATACTGAAACATTACTATTTTTAACAAATTGACTATTTTCCAGATGTATCAATTTTTCTGTTTTTAATTATGTCCTTTTGAACTCGCGAAAGATCTACAAGTTCTGTTTGGCTCATTTCGGTAACTTTATATTGTTCCTTTCTTGAAGCCATGCGTACCACTGTGTACCAACCAGACGGATCATAAGTATCCACATTTTTGTTGCTTCTTTAAATATGTGCATGGACGTTGTCACATTCCATATATAAGAATGCCCTGGTTCAAAGAAACTGACCGGTAGAAGTTAATATTTTTTTTAATAATGTTATCCGGTGACAGTTATTTAAACTCATAAACATGTATTTAACTATAAAATGAAAATATGGATTGTCATCTCTTAATCATGGTTATACAAACATACATTATAAATATTAGTACTACTATTATTATCATACTATTTACTCAACATAGTTATAGCTATATAAATAAAAATATCACTAGGTCTATAATTCAACCAAATCTAGATTTAATGAGAAGTATTCACAAATTTATAAACACAAAAATATAAGAGGTTTTATTGATTTATAAATCTTTGTGTTTAAATCTAGGTGTGACAAGAACGTAAGAGCTGATAGGTTTGTCTGACACTAAAAACTAATGTGTTTTTGTAGTTAGACGTGCCTCTAACTTTGAAACAACATTGAATTAAGTTATATTGTTGTGTCACTATAAACAGGCTACATTGTTGATCACAATGCTATTAAAACCTGAATAAACTATTTTTTGTAGTTAGACTAGTTTCACACCAGTCCCTCGTATTGTGTATGCCCTAGTAATGGATATATGTATTAATTTACTATTGATTGCTCTGGCAGTACTCATCAGGAAACGACAGGCCATAGTAAAACACTGTGTAGATACCCGATTATTAGCCATCTGTTATTTGTAAAATGGAAGCTACTCTTATAGGATATTTTTCTTGCATTTTTTCGTAACTCTCCATGAGGGTTAATACAAGCTAGGTAGCTTAAATCATATTCTTTTAAGTAACCTAAAAATATAGGATTTGTTGCTATTTTTCTATTTTCTATTGTTTCGCTATTATTCTTGATTAGACGTCTCTGGTATTAGTTTGATCTTAGCCTGGCTAGAATATCTTTTCCTTTCTCGTTATATTAGAGGTGAAGAAATTATTTTGGATCGTGAAAAAATTCGAACTCAAAACTTTAATGAATCTCGACGTTTCAAGATCCCCCGAATCCGAAAAAGGGTTTTTTAAAATTCCGTCTGTCTGTCTGTCTCCCTGTACCTCCATCTAGAGCCTAAACTATTTTACCGATCAGGCTAAAACTTAGTATCTAGGGTTTTCATAGGGTTGCCCCAGAGAGTTTTTGGAATTTGATATAGGTCCCTAAAACTAAGGGTAGTTTACTGATGGGCAAAAAGAGAAAAATTAGATTTTATCAAAATCGGCATTAACGATTTTGATTGAATTTCATTTCTAAACATTTATAATTATTACAAATAAAATGGCTAATCTCAATATTACGGCAAAATACCTTAAGGTCTCTTGTCTGATGCGTAAATTAACTTTTTTTTTATAATATCGCCGAAAATATTTGAGATCTGAATTTACTTATCTATACAAATATGTAGGTCTATTTATAATACAAAAAATTTAATTGAAGCATATTTTTATAAAACCAATAACTTTGAAGTTTTACACAATTATATATATATATATATATATATATTTAACTTTTCTAAAACAAAAGGAAGTATTGTGACCGTAAAAAAGACTAACCTGACATGTTAATGAGTGTCGACGTCTCATGAACCCTTGAACCTCAAAAAGTGGTCTTTGCAATGCCGTCTGTCTGTGTGTCTGTTTATACTTAAAATTAAGATTAGTTTAGTAAAGGGCGAGAAGGGAAAAAATATATTTTCTCAAAATCGGCTCTAACGATTTTTATTAAAATTCGTATCTTGGCGTTGATTAAGATAGTAAATGGACTAGCTATTTTCATTTTCCCATGAAAATGAGTTTCAGGGTACTTTACAGAAGCAGCAAATTCCGTATCTACGCAAATGTTTGAGATATTAAATAACTTTTCATGACAAAAATGTAGTATTATTAAAAAGATAAAACTTTTATATGAAATATATTTTTATAAATCCAACAGTTTCTAAGATATTGACAAATATATTAATAAAGTTTTGTGAGCTTTAGTTGTAAAGAAATACTACTTATGTTTTAACGTAATAATTCTCCAATGTTATAGAGTATTTAAATATAAGTAAGTCTCTCAAAACTTATATGTTATTTTCCCTCAAATGTTTGTACAACAATGAATGACCTATCTTCTTCATTTTGGACTCAATAGTTAATAATTACATTTTTTAATGTTCAAAATTTATATGATAGAAATGTGATGACATGAAAATGTGCAACACCTATTACAATTCTGAAAATTGACAACTGGACATGGGAATTGAACCCGGGACCTTTGGATTAGTGCTCCAATTCTCTACCACAGAGCTATCCAAGAGTCGTCCCATGCCCAGGGTAATTCTTCACTCATATTTTAAGGCAGAGTCTATGATGGACGTGCGGAAATTGTCGGCTGTATTCACAAGATATCAGATAAAGCAGCCATCTTTGACTCGGTAGTTGGCTTATTACTGCCACTTGTACTATTATTATTACAATTGTACAGGATTGCATATTGAGAATCAAATAGCTGAAGACATTATTTGTGTTTTTAGAGAGGAATTCTCAATCTAGATATCATATTCTGAAAATTAAAAAATGACACCTGGACACGGGAATCCAGCCCGGGACCTTTGGCATAGTACCTAACTTCCTACCTTGATACCTAATAAAATGTCAAAAATGTAAACCGGAAGCAGACATTTTAATATAAAGGGTTGACCCTTGTGGACCCAATATTGATATTTTTTATCTGTCTAAACATACAAATGAAGACATTAGTTCCTTAAAAATAATATATAATATAATACCGGGACTCAAAAAATGTTTTACATAGATATAGTGCAATATATGCTTGGGGTTGCTAGTGTATATTATTTATTTTCATATATATTACGAGTTTCGAGTAAATCTCTCTATTTTTAAACAATAGAGCAAGAAAGTCCGTATGGAGTTCCGTGCCATTTATTTTATATTGCCTAAAACTTAATTCTCCTTTCTATTGTTGCCGAGTTTTGGCGGGTGATTCAAAGCTATATCCCTATTTCTAGAGTTGTTTAACTGAACAAAATGTTTTATCTCACTACTGTCGATTACTTGTGTACACAGTAAATAATACCTATTCCTCCAACCTATTCTTTTCAACTTCGATAACGGATTACAGTTATCATTAATCAATTAAATTTAAATCCCGTCACTCATATGTAATTCTATATCTTCTTGTTTACATTTTAATAAACTTATTTATTTGATGCATTTTCTTGCCCTATCCTTTTTCAGGTATAACTTATTTTACTAGGTAAAAGCAATCGTTTCTTTTTCTACGTGATAGAAGCAACGATGCAGTCATATCAAAAGTAGATAAAGTAATTTGTTTTAAGAAAAGTATATGATCTATAATGACAGGAGATTACTTCTAAATGTCCACGCATTCTAAGTTGATATGATAACAAAATTATATTTCTTATTATTTTAAGATAATATGTATTAATAGCACTTAGACGCTTTTCTATTGGGTTCCCGATGTCATACAAAAATGGTTGAGGTTTACAAATTATATTTGATTTTTCTTAAGACTTGTACAAAATAACAAAACGTCATATCTATCATTGGTCTATACTATAAGTCCTGTGATTAAGAAAAGCTTGCCTATTAAGGTGAATTTTCACTTCTTCGAAACGACTATTACCTCTAAACAGTTAAGTAAGTAGTCATGTTTATTATTGTCAATGTTCTGTGTGTGTATTTTCAGGGATGTATTTTTGCAAATTGACTAAAATCCCGAGACATTAGAATATTTAAGAATGGCTAATAGTCATGCCAGTAAAATAAAATAAAAAAGGTCTAAGATATACATTCACAATAGACTAGACGGTTGATGACGAAGAGATTGGGGTTCAAATCCCGTTCATATGTAATAAAGATAATTCCATTTTAATAGCTTTCCACTCTCTCACAATCTTCCTTATTCCTAACATTTGCGTAATTAGTACATACATACACACATGCGCACACACACACATACACACACATATATATATACATACATACTTACATATACACACATACATATACGAATTAAATTATTATTTTAGTATTAGTTATCACCGCGTCCTACAACCCGTTCGGGTTATACAACTTAAGTACTAATTACGCTAATGGATTAGGAATTAGGAAGGTATAATTAGAGGAAGTGAACCTGAATTTGCGTGGAGGGAGAGTAGAAAACCATTTAGGAAAAACCACCCCCAATTCACCCGACCGAGATTCGAACCTCGATCTCCTCGTCCTCAGCAGTCGAGCTCAACACGACTATCGCGTTAGCCAACTACGCCACCGAGGTGGGCTACAAATTTACATATACACACATACACACGCATACCCACATACACACGCATACATATATACACGCATACATACATACACGTATACATACATACATGCATACACACATATATACATACATACGTACATACACACAAATACATACATTCATACATACATACATTCATATATAATCATGCTGTGCTTGTACTAGATATGTAAAAAAAAAGTGTACATAGCTCAAAAAACCAATCCGTATTCAATCCATCTTCCCTCACTTTCTTCACACTTCTCTATCCTTACATACTTTTTTCACTTCAACAACATCCATATAATGAGTCACCCATGCTCTTTATTCTTAAAGCTCTTACAGTTTATCTTTTTCACACATTCGTCTTCAATATATTTTAACCCCTTCTACATGCCCTACCAGTTCCTTTTGATATACACACTTTAACGTAATATATTTGCTTTGTTAGCGATCCACACTCGTACTTTCAGCGTGTCCAAAACAATGAAATACATTATTTTCACATTTACATATTAGAACAACTTTCCCAACACATTCCTTCAGCACCTATTAATTATTGAAGCTTTCCAAACAAGTTTAAAAAATGCAATTCTTAAATTATTTTCAATACTCCACACACATCCAAATAATCTCCAAGATGCATTCACTCGTCTGCTGATTTCACCATCTATACTTCCAATTTAAAGAACATTTTCCCGATATGGTCAAAATATTTCACTTGTTATATCAGTTTTCCATTTATATTAAGCTGAATAGCTTTTCCTGTGGTTCTATTATCAAAAACTATCACAGTTTTTGATTCATTTATCCATTCTGCCTGTAACCACCATCCAACAGTTTAATGTCTTCTGCAAGTAACTTTAATTCTCAACCACTAATACGGCATTATCTGCAATTAACAGCACTCTCACACTCACATAGCCCATTTGCACATCAACTTCAGAAGAATTCCTCATACACTTATATATGTAAACATTAAACAACCCTGTAGATATAATTCAATGTTAGTACACACCCTGTTCAAAGTCAAAATATCTGATCAACGCTTAATCCACCCTAAACCACTCTTTAATTATATGATACACCGTTATAAATGCATTTACTAACCATACATCCCCACTATACTCTTTCATAACATATTATTACATACTCTTATTCACCCTATCATACGCTTTCTCCAGATCAACTACAACTACAGCCACTTATTTCTAAATTACTTAGTACAATTCAAATAAAATATCTTGTCCATGCAACCACTAAATTTCATGAAACCACAGTGAAAGCCCTGCATCTGGTCCACAGTTTTATCAAGCACTCTCTCATTTAAGAATCTCTCAAAAACTTTATTTGTAACACTCAACAAATTAATGGCCCTCTAAATCTTACAATTATCATTGCTGCCTTTGCCTTTGACAAAGAAACAATGACAGCATATTTCTAGGAACATTCAAGATCCCAGTTTAAATTCGAACAACTCGCACAAAATGGTAGGTAGTACTATGTCTTCACAGTTATCATTTCACCTGTGACCTCATCTACGCCAGCAGCTTTTCCATTCTTTAACACTTTTATAGCGTTTAACACCTAATGATATATTATTATTTTAACTCACCATAACACTACGTATGCGTATAACCTGAACGTGTGAATAATCATACTATAATATTATAAAGAGGAAAGATTTGATTTTTTGTTTGTTTGTTTGTTTGTTTGAAATGAATAGGCTCCGAAACTACT
>CABEEJ010007803.1:0-5000 GCA_901482245.1 Timema douglasi | reverse complement strand
CTAGGACCTACTCTCACTTATCTATATGTCAAGTCACGTGATCTTCAGCTACCACTTTTGATCCACAATATCAATTTCTATTAATTAATACTAATTAAATAGCAACACTATATCTTTGTTTGACAGTCAAAAATGTGTTCATATTGTCCAAAAGTCCCTTCCAATGAAGATTGGACTTTAGCTTCTCGGGTGCGCAACTTCTGTAAACCCACTTCCGTGGCCACATGGTCTAAGGAGTCACTCTCGTGTTAGACAGGCCTGCTAAACACTAGGAGATTGGGGCTCGAATCCTTGTCGGTTCTACTGAGGATAACATATCCTAAAATGTTTTCTCAGTCTCGTTCCAAGCAAATGCGGTGGATTATCTCTAAATCTTTCTTCCTAATCCCTACCCCATTAGGGTAATTATTATATATGATTACAATGTCAAGAGGGACAAGGTGATATAAACTTATGTAATTACCAATAACTAATAGGGGCTTCTTTAACCGTTAGAGATGTGGGGAATGCCAGGCCTCCACCATGGCTCGGATCCCACGTTAAACTGTAGGTCCTCCATTTCATCTGACAATCACCCTACCACTACAAATTAGCGTAAGTGCGTATACCCGAACGGGTAGTAAGACGCGGTGCTAATGATAATAATAATAATAATAATAATAATTTAACCGTTAGAGCGTTTGAAAAGTCTAATTCGACTAATTCGATTCCTAGATATCCATATGCGCCGACCTAACTAAATCATTGGAGGGGAGGTGGCAAATATTTTCAATTATATGCCAAAAATATTACGTTTTCAACGTCATGAGGGAGAAATTCCACTATATTCTACAGATTTTTATTGCATTTAAATAAATGGTACGGAACTCCACATGGACTTTCTCGCTCTAGTGTTTGAAAATGGAGATATTTACTCAAAACTCGTAATATATGTGAAACGAAATAATATACACTAACAAACCTGAGCAAAAATTGCGTTATACTTACGTACACAATTTTTTGTTAGACTTCTGATGTTAAATTTTATTTTTAAATAATTAAAGTCCTCATTTGTATATTTGGCCCAATAAAAAAATATCAATATTGGGTCCACAAGAGTCAACACTAATATTTCGACTTTTGGTTAAAATTTCCGACATTTTACCAGGGGTTGCACTGTGTATATCTGATGGTTATCGCATTGCTATTGAATTCCTCGTTTATAAATGTAGACCAATAATAAAGGTAGATATTGACTATTGAGTCTAACATGATAGAGATAGATCATTACTGTAAAAACATTTCCCCCAAGAGGTTTAAGGAAAAATAACAAACTTTTTGATACACTTACTCATTTACTTACTCTATGACATTGGATAATTATTACACGCCTTTTTTTATTGGTCCAAATATACAAATTAGGACTTTAAGTCTTTAAAGATATAATTATAAAACTTAAAACCGGCAGTCAAAAAATGTGTTACTTAAGTATAGTCTATCACAATTTTTTCTAGGGTTTGCCAGTGTATAATATTTCGTCTCTTATATATTACGAGTTTTGATTAAATATAGTGTTTAAACAATGGAGTGAGAAAGTCCGTGTGGAATTCCGTACCATTTATTCTAATTTATTTTCTTTTTACTTAGGTTTTGAGTAGATCGTGATCCCTACTTTATTATAGAGTTTGGTGTGGGTTACCTACCTAAATATCAACCCTGTTGCTCACGTTTCAGACAACTCACCCATCCACCTACCCACCCAAATAGCCACCCAACTACCAACCCAAGTACCCACACATCTACTTATCCATCTACACATATGCCCGTCTACCCACCAACCTACCTACCCATCTACCAACACACAAAACTACCTAGCCATCTACCTAACTACCCAAGTACACATCTACCCACCTATCTGCCCACCTGACCATATACCCACCTATCTACCTACCTACACATCTACCAACACACAAAACTACCTAACCATCTACCTAACTACCCAAGTACCCATCTACCCACCTATCTGCCCACCTGACCATATACCCACCTATCTACTTACCTATCCATCTAACTACCATCCTATAACACCGCCCTTAGTCTTCCCAAAGAATAAGGCAAATTCAGGTTTCTGCTGCATCGAGGGTTTTTATTTTATTTTGAAAGTTTGAGTTAAACTGGCACATTTGTGCTACGATTATTCCTTGATGCATGGACGAAAACTTAGTGCATAAAACAATGTAGTCACGGACTATTGTGCATCATTGCTTATTTTTTCATTCTGGTCTAGTGGCCAGAGTTCCTGGCTACAGGTCCTAAGTCCCGGGCTCCATTTCTGGTACTTTCAAAATTTATATGTGAAGCAGTGGGTCTGTAACAGGATCAACTCAGCCCTATGATGACAAATGAGGAACTACTTAAATAACGAAGTGGTCGCACTACGGTGTCTTCTACACGTATCTGCGATTTAAATATCTTATAATTTAAACACATTTTATTATGTTATTTTAAATAACTTTTATTTAGAAATTACAGAAATCATTTTTGTTTAATGTCGTAAAAAGTAAATGCTTGAAAGTTGATTTATTTTATATATATAGATCATAATGAATTTGTCATATCGGCACACACATGTCTTAGCCCGAATTTACTGTTAACAACTCTGTCTAGTAAAAGCAAAAACAAACCCTATTTATCAGACTTCAAACTCAGATTGTGCCCAGGAGCTGCTGAGCTCTTACGAACTCAAGTTAAAATACTTCTAGAAAAAGAACAAAAAATAATATAATTTACAAATGAAGCTTGCTCTCTTTCTCGCACATACAGTGCGAGGTTTTATCCTTTATTTACTGCGAGGGCTGTAAACAAGCAAAGTAAAGGTTATTCACCGTAGCCTGCTTGCACGTGTACGGAAATAAAACAGCAATACTACAATCAGACTAAATAAAATTGACACAACCTAAATTTAAATGGACTAGAAATCAATTCTTTAAAACGGAATGATTACAAAGTATTAGCTCCAATTTAGAAAACTGAGATTACCAGAGCTTACCGGCTCATTGTGTTGTCCACATGACACCCTCTTTCCACAAATGTTGGAACTATCATCGCTAACGGCGGTGATCGCTTGGTCGATGTAGCTCGCTTGCAGGCTCACGCCATGGAGATTTATTTTATATTTCACTACATTTTATTTTTGCACAACGTCTTATTACTTGTTTGGGTTATAAGCTAATGTATTAATGACACTAATAAATTAGGGACGAGGAAGGTTTAATTTAAAGGAAATGTACCCACATTTGTGTGCAGGGAAATTGGAAAACCATTTAGTAAAAAACATCACTACCAGTTATTAAATTATAATATATTATCATTGTTCACATTATTCCCTTTAGAACGCAACCAAGTGTCATAATCTCTTGGATTTGAACCTTACCGGATGAAATAATGCCTTTTTATTAAATAATGAAAATATAGTGGAGTGATTGCGCTGATTCATAAAAAAATGATATTTGGAAAGGGCTTTGAATCCTGGTCCTTAGGCTTTACGAGTTGACCGCTTCATCATCTGAGCTATCTCGGTCCTTGTCCCATAAAATAGTCTATAGGCCTACATAGCGTGTTTCAATTTCTATTCTTACCACCATTTATGCTGTGCCTGACACAACATCCAGTCCCCAACCGTTATTTCATCAATGTAAAAGGGTAAACCCACATTTCACCAATGATAAATTGTTCAGACATGCCGAGAATCAAACCCTGGACTCTTAACTCAGTAGAAATACACGCTATCGACTGAGCTTAGGTGTTGGACTTTTTTTAGTTATACAAATCCTATGTTTAAACCATCTTATGTGTATGTAGTAACTTTGAATAGTAGTTTATAGAAACTGTAAATAATTAGGAGTTTTTGAATTGTTTTTAAACAGGTCTTATTTAAAATCACCTAGCCTTTAGAAGCTACTGACTCAGCTTGATAGCATTTCATCTCCAATGATCTGTTAATCATCAGTTTATATAATCATGAGACTATTGATATTTTGGGTGTAGTTTAAACTTTAATTTACGTAGTTAGATAATGCACTGGTTTCGTGTTGAGCTGGACTGCCGAGGACAGGGAGATACAGGTTCGAATCTCACTCGGGTGAACTGGGGGTGATTTTTCCTAAATGGTTATCCACCCTCCCTCCCCGCAAATGTGGGTAAACTTCCCCTATATTGAACCTTCCCAACTCTTAGCCCGTTAGATTAATGAATACTTAAGCGTATAATCCAAAAGGGTAGTAAGACGCGGTGATAATTATATGTATAGCTTTAAATTGGAAACTTCCCTCTCCTTTTAAATAAATTGACACCCAGGAGGAGGTTTCAGAAGGTCTGGTGGTTCATATAACCAAAGTATCTTATAATAGATATAATATTCAAGCAATTCCCAGCGATTATGTAAAATGTTTCAAAGATGTGGTTGGCTTCTTTCTTGAAGCGAGTGGGCCCAATATGCAAAACGAGTCTCCTTTTACCAAAGAGCCCTAAAGTGTTTTCAGAGGAAACATTGAACAAGATTCCTCAGACTTGTTGGATACAACCAAACTGATAATAGATCTAGCTATAATGGGGAACTATAAAAACTTGCGTTAAATAAAGGACAGCGCCTATTCCATGATGGTTATTAAATGCGTAATTTAATCACTAAAGGCACTGTAATGTCACCATCGCATAGTTTATTATGGATATCTGTGAACCGTTCAAAAAACACTCAACTAGTCTTGGAGAGCCTCAGGCCAATCATTGTATGCGGTTAAACGTTTCACAAATCTCGGTCCACTGTCTTGATTGCGCTGCAAGATGGGTGGGTCCATCATCCCAGAATTGTAAAGTTGACAGACAAGAGTTCAGGTGAGAGTTTATTGAGGAAATGTAATCACTAGTAGATTGACCAACCCACCAGCTGGAGTTCCCTCATGAGGAACCTACTGGTCTCCATACTAAGGAACAGTGCATGACCAACTCAACAGCTGGAGTTC
>CABEEJ010007802.1:0-27977 GCA_901482245.1 Timema douglasi | reverse complement strand
ACTCACCTCAGCATAGCTTGGTCATGGTAACAATAGATACTTACACTCACCTCAGCATAGTTTGGGTGCGGTGTTCAATGAGTTAAAGGATCAATTTTGTTTCCCTTCCAAAGCTCACACATCATTGCTAAATTGGCTTTGTAATATTTATTGATGTTTATTTTTTAAATTTTTTATTTTCACAACATACCACTTCTTGTTTGGGTTCTATGCATATGAACTAATTACGCTAAATGTGTTATGAATGAGTATGTTTGGATTCATAAGAAGTGTACCTACATATGAATGGAAGGAGAGTGGTAAACCATTTAGGAAAAACCACCTTTTGTACACGCAACCAAGATTCCAACCCCTATCTCATTATCGAAAATTCATAATACAGTGGATTCCGGTTAATTGGGACACATCGGGGTAGGTCACTCTGGCCTTATTAAGTGATTACCCCAATTAAACAAAAATTTTATGGTACAAATATTTATTTAAAAATACTGTAACTAAAGCAAAAAGCAAACAAAATGTACACATGTAAAATGAATATACAGTACACACTTGTATGTGTCAAGTAAGGGATACACATTACTCAAAAATTCTTTCTTTGAAAAAAATTATCAAGTGTAGCCTGCCGTGTTTTCTTTATGGACTGCACATGAACAAAGTCGGAGCAGGTATCTAATGCTGATAAAGGGCTGCCTTAATTGCCTTCCTGCATGAAGTAGCATCTCAATTCAGCAATATATTTCCTGGCATCCTGGTTAGTCACTCGCTTAGGTGTTTGGTTGTCATCATTTTCTTGTCGTTCTGTTGTCTACAAGTGTTTTGCCACAATTTCTTCAATAATTGTATCCTCAGTCTTCATTTTCATCTTGACACTGAAGGTTATTGTCAATGCTTATACAATCTTTACAATTTTGGATGTATTGCAGTTCTAGAGACATTTGATTGTCTGTACATATAACTGCATCTGAATCACAATTAGTCGTGAAACCACATTTAGCAATACAATTCTGAATTGTTTTGCTGCCTATTCCTTGCCAACTATTAGTGATGAACTGTACAACTTTTAACAGTGAACCATTTGCACTAGCTTCTATTACTTTTGAAGATGGTGTCAGCAGATTTTCCTCAATTGCTTCAAGGATGTGATTGATCAGCTTTCCATGATAATATGTCTTAAAAATTTTTATAATTCCTGCATCCATAGGCTGTATCAGGGATGTGGTGTTAGGGGGTAAAAATTCCAGTTCAATATTTTTTAAACCATCTACATGAGGGTGTGCTGTACAGTTATCCAATATCAACAGAATTTTTCTGGACTGAGGTTGCAGTTCCACGTCCCAGTTCATTAGCCATTGCGTACAATTATATGTGGTCAACCACACCTTCTTATTTGTATGATATGAAACTGGTAAACTGCCTATTGTAAGCCCCTTGAAACAACGAGGTTCAGCACTTTTACCAATAACCAAAAGTTTGAGTTTATCACTTCCTGTCATGTTTGAGTAGCACAACACAGTTACACAATCCTTTGCTTACTTTGAACAAGATCAGGGAACTATCCAGTGTAGCACGATAATACAGGCCTGTTTCATTGGCGTTGTAAGTGTCATCCACACAACATTTTTTAAGCAACTCCGGTAGTTTTTCAGATTTCCATTGGTCAGCGCTCGTAGCATCAGCAATGTCCTTCTCACCATGTGTTTTTTTTGTAACTTATGTCACGTCTGCACTTCCATTGAAACAACCAATCATCCATTGCTTTGATAATTTACATGACCTAGTTTTTTGGCCAACTCTTCTGACTTGGTTTTTAGCATAGGCCCGCTCATACCCACACCATGTTTAGTTACAATGGAAAACCATTGATTTAAAGTGTCTTCAACATCTGGATCTTTGCCTTGCCTCTTTTGCTTGTGAGAAGTTTTATTTAAACCCACACGCAATGTCCACTCCTCTCTTAAGTTTTTCTTGTTGCTGTAACAGTCGTGAAATTGTAGATTTTAGCACCTTAATTATCTCCACTAGCTTATGATGACTGATGTTAAGAGGTTGACTCTTTATCTTGTCAAGAATAGCAATTTTTTCGGAGAATGTCAAATCTTTACATGCCATCTTGACAGGATTGTTAAATGTACTGAAACAAACTAACTCAGTGCAATGATTGTTACCGTTTTTAATTTATGTTAATCTACACAATAAACTATTATACACAACACAGAACTTAGTGTTCTCGTAAACAATTGTATACCACAAGCATAATGTCAAACAGAATATGATTACCACCACACAGAACAAACAACACAGCCATGCTACAGCACTATTTCAACCAACATGACCTTCACTGCTACCCCACAGAACAAACGCAATACACAACACGACTTCACAGTAACAAACTTAACTGCAGCCTACAGAATATCTATGCTACGAGCTTGTGAGACTGCATTACCTTAACTGCCCCAATTAATCGGAGAGTTGACCCAAATAAGTGGACTAAGCTCAAGGTAAATACTTGTTTTGTTTCTGTTCTTAAAATTTTGTCCCAAATAAATGGCTTCCACAATTAACCAGAATCCACTATATAGTGAGTGTGACACCTTAAACCATTTTACTATCTAAGCATGTGATTTTCAATATTTATAAATACAGTTTTATAAAAATAAAAAATGTTTGTTTCATTTTTTAAATTGTGGTCCATTTACCCTTGTTATCCTTGGCACAGCTTACAGCTTAGATAAGGATGGAGTGTAATCTGTTAAACAAGACTTGTGAGTATCTTTCAAGCTTTGTTCTCTCATTATTATTTTTATTTTCTCTTGTAATTCAGTAGTCTTTGTTCATAACAGCAATACCAGCTCAAATGTTTACAATACTCAAAGTAGCTAGTAAAGGTGAAATGAGTGATGAGCCCTCTTGTTATCTAGGTATTCTTCTTTTTTCTGTTGTGTAAACATTCATGATGAGGCTATGTTGACAATGTGGGAACAAATTTTATTAACAGAAGAGTCTTAAGTGAGGATTACGTTGGTACTACTTTACAAAATTGCCAGCAAACTAAAACCGTGTAATAAAGCTAAAACTAACAGAAAACATGTTTGAAAAGGCTTTCTGTTACATCACTCACATGTCACAACAACACAACAGTGACAATAAAAACTGAGTGGCCAACCGAAAGTCTGAGGGATCTTGGTTCAATTCCCAGTGGTAAAAGCAAATATATTAGCCATTTGGTAAAGTAATGTTTTGATTTTTACCGTTATTTGATTTATAAATTAATAATCAATATTCAAACATTAAACATTAAACTTTTTTGTGCTAATGTTTGTTTAATGTGTTACCTCAGTAAAACAAATCTAAACAATATTGTTTACTCAAAATGACTTTGGTTACCTACCTTTTAATAAGTCTTAGATTAAAATAAAGTTTTTATGATACAGTATAAGAATAATTTATCCTAATTCACAAATATTACAGTGTTTTTTTAGATAATTGTCAGCTATTTAAATTTAGTTTTTATTAGTTGGTATACAATTGAGTTCCAATGTGTTAACTATTGGCGACTTAAATTAAACTGTTTAAAACTTAATGGAAGGAAAAGGGTTAAGTTAATTTCTGATATGGAGAGAAGGTAAAAAGAGAATAACTGTGAGAAATATTTGGCATTCCCCTAGTAAAAGATTGAACCATGGTCTCCAAAGTCAAGTATGTTAATATACACCTTGGTTTACTTTTTACATCCATTACTGTTTCCTGCCTGTGGTGTTTTTTATTCAAGAGGTATATTTTCCACTGCTGGTTTGCTAGGCCTGTTGTAGCTTCATATCCCTTATAATCTAACTTATGACTAGGACAGGCACAACATCCAGTCCCCAACCATTAATTTATAAATGTGAAAGGGTAAACCCACATTTCACCAATGATAAATTTTTCGGCCATGGCGAGAATCGAACCTGGGATCCTTAGCTCAGTAGGCAGACAAGCTACCAACTGAGCTAAGGTGTCCAATTGGATAAATATTGTTATTATTTCAAAACATACTTTGAAAATTTATATTTTTCCCCAGTAAATCAAAGCGAGAGTTGAATGAGTTCTTACTTTCAGTCAAAAATCAATCGTTTAGCTAAAGAACGACGTATTAATCATAATTAAGTTTAATATTAACCTTGTGTGTTTATAACTTATAAGTATCAGCTATATAGATTATATTGGGTTATACACCATTTGTATCTTTTCTGCTTCACTGGGATTGTTCAAAGTTTCGTAAACTTTTATATTTAGCTGTGAAGTCAGAGTTGTGGAGATGGAGAAGGAAAAATTTTGGGTGGAGTCTGTACATTTTTACAGACTCCAACTATGGCTTGAAAATAAAACTTATAATAGTAGAACAATATTTTATACTTTCTTTTAATCTATCTAGGACAAACATTTGTAGGTCTAATGTGGATTGATAAATTTACTAAAATATAAATTCACAAGGACAAAGAAGTTTCCTATAAAGTAGTCAGTAATGGAGAATTTTACTGCAGTAAATGTATTACTAATTATTATACCTCAACCATTTCTGAAGGTGTTGGAGTCTTAGTCAGACAGTAGAAAAATAGAAGAGTTGCAGTTGAAGGTTTGTAAAGACTCCACAGCCCTGCTTTTAGAAAGCATGAAGTATAATTTAAAAAAATATAAGCTAGTAGCCCCATTAAAAGATTGGCCTATCTTCCGGATATAGAATATTAACATGCTATTTATCTTTATTTTTTTATATCATCAGATAATGTTATAAAATATAAAATAAAAATATCTTAAAAACTATAAATAGGCCTATGTATGATGAAAATAATAATTTTTTTTATAAAGCTATTACCCACCTCAGTGTCGTAGTTGGCTAACACGCTTGCCGTGTTGAGCTCTACTGCTGAGGATGGGGAGATCGAGGTTCAAATCTCGGTCGGGTGAACTGGGGGTGGTTTTTCCTAAATGGTTTTCCACTCTCCCTCCACGCAAATGCGGGTTCACTTCCTCTGATTAAACCTTCCCGATTCCTAATTCATTAGTGTAATTAGTACTTAAAGCGTATAACCCGAACGGGTAGTAAGACGAGGTGCTAAATATTATAAAGCTATTACATACAAACAGTTACTACACTGGAGATATAACTTCATTTTACATGTGAGATTATTTCTTACAGCCAATACTAGCTACGATTCTATTTTTCCTTGTGCTTTAGTACTAGTTCTGGCTAACAGAAAATTAATCAGCTAAACTAAATTAGAATGATGGTGAATTTTAAGGACATTCAGAAGTAGGCAGCCTACTTATGGTGTGCTGCATGGACAAAATGTCTGTCAAGCAATAAAATTCTACAAGAAGACTAATCAAAATTAGTAAAAATTAAGTTAGGCTATGTTTTACTATCAATTATTAAATTTTGGCTAGTTATCTCTAGTCAAAATATTTTATCTTGAGCCTAAGAATTGTTTTTAAATTTTTACTCTAGCTAATATAAATCTAGCTTATAAATAAAAATAATATTTTTTACAAGTAGATACCTAATTATTTTGTTTTAGTAAAAAACTTAAGTTTCGGTGGACCAACCCCTAAGATTGTAGGCTACATTATGTTAACCCACCCTAAAAAGTAGACTATTATTATCTTTACATTATTTTCACAAAAAATGGTGAATAGGCAATTAGGTGAAGTAATAGTAGTTCATCTTCGTGACTAAGCTTAATTTGGATACAGTACATAAATATATTCTAATCATGCTAATCAGCAAAGAGGGGAGGCAATTAAATTCAATTTGAAAGACCCGGCCTCTAGCACAGTTATACCAACAGACTCCGATTTGTTAAATAAGACAAACTCAATTTCTACCAACTAAAATATCGAAAGAAATATTAATGTTTTGTACATTTTGTACCTAATATAAAACGTCTACACAGGAACGTACTAAACTGTACATTTAATGAACTTACCTTAGTGTATTTAATTTTGATATTTTTGTTAGCCATGTTGCCTATTAATTCAGCGAGCCGATAGTAAAAATGTGCACAAAACCACCGTTTTCTTGTCTATTCCAAAACTTTCACAGTAAAAATATCCACGGGAGTGAAAATATCTTGGTTAGTAGTCTTACTAGTCTACGAAATAGAAAACAGAGAGTCACAGATCACATTACCCAAGAGCTTTAGTTGTGTCTATGTTAGCAGGCTGAGCTTCACTGAAAGTAAAGAAAGAAAGAATGAACAATGTAGATTAGAGTAGAATGATCAACAAGACCACAAATTTGAGCGCCTGGTTGGTGACAGCTAAAACTAATGTCAATACGCTTGGTGTAAAACTAAGATAAGTACAAGCATAGATAAGGAAGGTAAAAAAAAAAAATTACAACCCGATAGTTTACGGAAAAAAAAAAAGTTATGGCAGAAAATTGTAGTTTGCACATTCATTTTGTATCCATTTTATTTCAAATAGATGATTATGTGGAAATGGGTAAAGTTTGGTTTTCATTTTATTTATGTATGAGTTACATTGTACAGTACAATTTTAATTGGAAGAACCTTTTTAAATATCAAAAAATCATATTTTTAGCTACCAATGTAGATAACATTTTGTTAAATTATTAGTGTTAATTGTAAAGGTATTGATAATAGTTTTGTTCGTGTCGACTTTTGGGAGCGTGTGATGAATACAGCTAGGAGCAGAAGAAACAAACTTCTCTTGGAGGCGACGCGAGCATCTTTTTTAATAGAGATGGGCTGATGCCGATGATTTATCCGATAATCGGCCGATTATGATACAATCGGTTAAGACAATTATCGTCATTTTTAACTCGTTTATTTACACCGATATTTTGAAGTGAATAAGCTGGAAGTGGCAGTGGTGACTCATCACTCATCAGTAGCCTGCCATTAGTTTAAGGTTAGATAGGGTGTCAAAAGAGAGATTGGATATGCTTAGATTAGGTTATTCACATTGAAAACATGTGTTCATGTGGCGAAAAACCTTTGGGTCTGATGATGCCATATAGTAAGTAGTATCTAAGTAATTACTGATGTTAATCCATTAATTCACACCTGAAATAAAAAGTGACAATTGAATATTTTATTAAAGCCACATTTCTTCTTTGATGATGCATGCAAACATTTTCTGGTAGTCAACTCAAAACTATTCTAGTTTGTTAGAACAATTTGAGTCTAGTCAAGAAATGGCATGCTTTTATTATTTTTACTCTTCAGTTCCAAACCTACCACACTCACTCCCACTTGAGAGAGGTAATTAAACAGGCAGGGCTCTTCTGCCATGGGTACAGCTACTCTCACAAAGCAAACAAAAAAATCAGGAAGTTGTTATAAGAGCTGATTTTAATTGGTGATATGAACAAAACTACTATTTATCAAAAGGGACAACTGCAGATAACCAAACCTATGAAAACGTGAAAGTAAATATTTTAACTTTACCAACTGTCAGAAAAGACACACACTATTTACCTTGAAAAGTAGCAAGCTTACCTGATTGGGATACACTAAAGCTGCTAATGTTCACAACATTTCTATTGCATCTGTGAATTTGAGTTAATTTAAGGGTCTGTAAGAGACCATACCAATCACCTTCGCATACATTATATTCACAGGGTCTGATGGGTTATCAATCAGTATGAATTACACCTACAAGTGCTTAGCAATAACGTCAACCTTTTGCTGGTCAAAGTTGGTCACCCCATTTTGTCCTACGATAGGTGGCCTTGTGGGAACCTGCAGCAAGTTCCTCATCTGCCACAAGGACCTGTCCTGTACACACAAGCTTCCATTATTGTCGTTCCAGACACAACCACTATTCTTGAACCATTTGGCAAACCACATAGACTTTGTGGTTCCAGGTCTTGTCTACTGGGCTCCTCAATGTTTGCCAAGCCTTCCTCAGCCGACTTTTCTCCCGAGCATGTCTAAGACTATAGAATCGAGCAAAGAAACCTGTGGCATCTTCTTAGGACAGTGCCTCGATGTCAAGGCTTTAAGTGCTCCTTTTATGGCGGAAGTTATGAACTTTGTGCCATTGTCAATTTTGGCTGTCATTCAAAAATTAAGAGGTGGTCCCAACCTTTTTCTCAATACATTCATAAATCTGTTCCAGTTTGTGCATCTCAGGTCAGTTTTTTCAGAGAGTTTATGAAGGACACCATGTGTCCCAAGTTCACAAGAACAGGATTGTGATTGGAGTCCAGCTCTGCTAGAGACTTCTGATCCCTCTGGGGCAACGAAGTCAAGGCCGTCTGAGTGAAATATGGGATTGTAAGGGGAATGTGTGGAACAGGACCTGGCTGTATTCCCCCAGACCAAGACATTTTCCAGCTCAGCCTTCTTCCTTGGTACTTTGTTAGCATTCCGGAGGGTGACAGTGAGCTCCCTCAACACTGGTGGGTTTCAGTTGTGATAGAGGTAGATTTGCTCCATGACTAGATGACTACGGCAACTCATCGGAAGAGCCTGAACATTCCTCAAGAGATCCCAAGGATGCAGTCTGGGTATCCCCTTGAGAAGCTCAGTAAAGGTTTTGAGCTTACCAGTCTCATCCTCTGGGGTAGGGTTAACAGTAGGAAGAGTGTGGAAATGGGAGCGGATTCGGGCACAAACCCCTTTCGTGGTCACCACCACATAAACCACACTTCAGATTAGCACCAATCCTTTTGCATGTGACCAAATCTGAACTTTTCTTTTGTTCAATGGGAATATGCCCTAGAACTCCATATACCAATTAAAATACATCCTATGTATATAACTATATTATTTTACAAACAGCCGTTTTACTATTTCTCTGACCTGCACCGGTGGGCATGCAGCCCAACCTGTCTCGAGTATCAGAACTGTACCCAGAGGGAGGGATTCTGACTTGCTATGGCTTGGGGTGAAGTTCCCCAAATAGAGGTGTAACTTGAAAGTGATGGGCCTGTGGCAAAACTTTCTTGCTACCTACTGCCCCCACCCACTACCCCGCATACTCTCCCAAATAAAATTAAAATTGTCACGTCAACAGAATACATAGATGATAAACTCACTGGCACCTAGCGAGTGCAATAGCTGAATAAAAAGAAAAACTTCATTGCACACTCATTAATAGATAAGAAAAATGTGCCACACACTCAATCTTTTTTTTTTTTCAAACATATCGCTTCCACTTACAAATTAGCAGAAACCATTCAGTATTTAGCAACTGTNTTTTTTCAAACATATCGCTTCCACTTACAAATTAGCAGAAACCATTCAGTATTTAGCAACTGTTGGAACTTTCTCAATCATTTTCGAAATGATATAAATGGATCTTCGAAAAGTTTTGCATGAAAAATTAAAATGGTTAAGTAAATTATTTATTTCTAATAATGTTCATGTTTATTTGGTAAAGAGTAATAATAATAATAATAATAATTATTATTATTATTAGCACCACAGTGGAGGCCTGGCATTCCACACATTCACAAGTTGTGATAAATACACTTCTTGTCAGAAGTGAAGGAAGGGTTTGGCAATCAGATAAATCTGTGCCAGGACTGAGGATTGAACCCCGGACCTCCAGCACAGAAGTCCGACACCTTACCCCTAGACCGCCAGGTCACCCAAGGAGTAATAATAATTGACAGTAAGGTTATATCTTCTGGTTCATTATTTTTATTCCCTTTTCCTTAGGTTATGTACCTTTTAGTTTTTCTTCTATGAGGACAACATGTTTCGGTGATTTTTCACCACGTTCAAGTCTTATTTGTATTAAAGATGATTGATTTCAATTCATACTCACTAAAAATTATTCCATATAAAACAAAAAATTTCACAAACTTTTCGATAGTATGAATTAAAATCAATCATCTTGAAATGTGTCGTGGGCCTAAATACTGTCAGGATGTGCTATGGTTGAGGATAAGGGGACAAAGACTTAATTTTGAAGATTTACTGTTTTTATTAGTGATTCTATCTCTGGTACAAATGTGATGTTTATAGTGATATATGGAGGAAAGAACATGAAGAATATTCAGAAGCTCTTGACAAAACGAGGTGTTGCTAGGAATAACCGACTCCTAAGTGATCCCTACACGGTTTTCGAACCCCAGTAACCACAAATAATGATAAACTGGCCTACTAGCCTATATAATCCCGAATTGGGCAGAGTGACCCCTAGACTTTGATGCTGCTTAGTCAGCCCTCTTGGCTGGATACACTACTTTTTATCCTGCCTTTTAGCCTGGTCTCCACCTAAGGAATGCTGACAATGTTTATTTGATCTTAGGCAGTGCTGTTAGTATTTATGTTTTGTGCATGGTGAAGTTGGAACCTTTTCCTTTAACAATGATGAATTACCAACCAGGAGATTGAGTGTTATGTCTGTTCTGGAATTAAGTTAGTTTGTAAGTCGTGTGCTGATATAATCAGTCGACTCAGAAAGTGGTTGTTAAATACCCAAAATAATAATACTAATACTACTAATAATAAATTGATCATGCTTGAATTAGGGAATCCAACACATTCCTTCATTAGCATACGGTTTCCCATGCCTCCCCCTCAAAATTTACCACTATTTGCTCTCTACTCTTTATTAATAGGCCTAAAAAATAGTATATCAACCTTTTAAGATTCTAGAGATAGTGTATACTCGTTACTCTTCGCAATGTGATCTCTTTGTACATTGCTTATAACTAACACAGAGAGGAATTAATGATGCACAACATCGAAGTAATATTTGAACTGAGCTGTTCTTCAAGGTGACAAAACAGATAAAATCAGCAGCTTTCACTGAAGTCAACAAGAACATCACTTTAAAGAACTAGATTAATTGGGTTTTAGAGAGTTAGAACTAAAAGTTGGTGACCTGGTGGTCTAGGGGTAAGGTGTCAGACTTCTGTGCTGGCGGCCAGGGTTCAATCCCAGATTTATCTGATTTCCAAACCCTTCCTTCACCTCTGACAAGACGTGTATTAACCACAACTTGTGAATGTGAGGAATGCCAGGCCTCCACCGTGGTTCGGATTCCACGTTAAACTGTAGGTCTTCCATTTCATTTCACAATCACCCTACCATTACACATTAGTGTAAGTGTGTATAACCCGAACGGGTAGTAAGACGCGGAGCTAATAATAATAATATAACTAAAATATTCAAACCAAACTTCATAGTTCCTAAGAGGTAACCACAATTTCATTAGATAACGTTATAGTTTATGGTTCCTCTTAAATAATCAAAACTTTATTTCCTCTAAGTCTTACTACCTGTCTGGGCTATCCTAATATTTACACTAATTGGGTAATGATGGTAATGGAAAACCACTCATGAAAAACTACCTTCAATACACCTGGTCACTGGAAAAACAGACTTAGAAGAGTCCACCATTTAGGGTCAGTTTCATAGTAAAACTTAGTGCAGCCTTTCTAAATACAAGATAGCACCTACTTAATAAGAATGGAGTGAACCAGTTTCATAGTCAGACTCAGTATGACTCAAGTGCGGTTTTACTAAATACAGTGTTGAAGCTCGACTGCTAAGGACGGGAGATTGAGGTTCGAATCTTGGTTGGGTGAACTGAGAGTGGTTTTTCCTTAATGATTTTCCACTCTCCTTCCTCCACGCAAATGCGGGTTCACTTCCTCTAATTCAACCTTACCAAGTCCTAATCCATTAGAGTAATTAGTACTTAAAGCGTATAACCCAAACGGGTAGTAAGATGCGGTGCTAAATATTATATTATATTACTAAATACAAGATAGCACCTACTTAACCAGAATGGAATGGGCCAGTTTCACATATAAAACTGGTTTATTCCATTTTGGTTTAAGTAGGTGTCATCTTATATTTAGCATAGTGCTACACTTGAGGTATACCAAGTCTGACTATGAAACTGGCCCACTCCATTCTGGTCTAAATAGATGTCATGTATTCAGTATAGCACCACACTTGAGGTGTACTAAGCCTGCCAATGATACTAGCCCTTAGTTCACATGCCCACTGTTGCAGATAAATCATTATTATTATTATTATTAGGTGTTCTGTCATATGACAGGTCCATTCCTTTTGTCAGTGAAACTTTGGCCTCCAATGTGCCCTGTCCTCTGCCTCTTCTTTCGGCTTCCAGAATGTTCTTCTTTCCTTAACATCATCTAGTATTTGAATCCTCCTTCTCCCTAAGTTACCAGATAAATAAATAACTTATAGTTGAACTTGTTATTTTTTAGAGGTCTTGTGAGCCATTAGTTTTCCATGTACCATACACTCTGTTTACCCTGTAAGGTAGCAGTCTCACCTTTGACCAATTACACTACGACTATTCCTTGTGAATTATAAGCAACACCATGGTGTAGCACATCAAGGTAAACAGAGTGTACCTGTGTACTTCATGTGCTCATACAGGCATCAACATTTATTATTAGGCATGTGTTGTATTTCATTACATAATATGAAAGACTTTGGAATTAAATAAAGCTTAACTTAATTATCTTGAGTAGGTATAAAGCAGTGAATTCATTCTTAATAGCGCTAGAACGTTTGACATGTCATATTTTTACTTTAAGCTTAATTTTAATGCTGAACAGGATAGAAAAATGTTCACGGCTTCCCTGACTGGTTTCTTATTTTGTATATAATTGCATTTTAAAAACATATTTAGTGCAAATGGTGCACATTTTGAAGTATATTCAAGAATATATATTTTTTTAATTTCAAGCAATAAAATAAAAATTCCCAACCGATTTTTGCAGCATGATTTTTCTAATTCTCTAAAAAAATTAATTACTATCAATTTTTAATAAATGCGTGCAAACTCAAGTCTTCTCACCACCCACTTGTCCAGATGTAATGAAATGGAGGCTTCATATTAGCTTTGTACTGTGCTCTTTATTTGCATGGTTGGAAAATTCACATCCCTGTTGGCTTACTATAACTTAGTTGGGAAGGGTTGCGTTTAGAGGACAGATAGCTTTTGCTTGTGAAGCACAGATTTGTAAATCAATGTTCTTTATGCCACATAATGCTAGTTGTTTTTAAGGTGGGGATTTAGAGAATTTGAGAAAATGTGTTTTTTTTGGCTAAAATAAATCAAATAATGCTTTAATAGAAACATATTTTAAATTTCTTCACATGCTGATATCAAGAGTTTTTGAATATGTCTTCTTGAAATTTAATGAAAACCTTTTCTCTTGATTTGAAAAGTTTTATCATCTAATTCTGTTATGTGCATAACAGATATTCAACAACTGTTGATGTCGATAACCATGTCAAGAAAATCAAACACACTATTTATTCTGAAGCAATATTTTGTATTTTGGCGAAAAAAAATAATTTTTGATTATAAAAACTGCAAAAACACTGGTCTTTTCTTGCTTTCTCTACATCTCCACCTTAAAAGTATTCCATTGCTTAAAGATCTATCTGTAGTTTCAATTGTGTGTTAAGAAACTGAAATTGTAATTGAGATCTTTCTGGCACATATCAGTTGTGACCCTGCTGTTAATGTTTTGAAGATCACAGCCAAGGTTATCTGATATGGCTGACCTTGGTTCTTATGCAACCAGCAGAACAAGTGTAAAAATAGTTTTCTCCATAGGAGGGAGTGGTGGTCTTGTTATCACCATGTAGATGACTTTGAACCTAACTGGCACAATCTCAATACTTTTTTACTTTCTCTTGACACCGCAGAGAGAAAGTATTGTAATCATAAAAAGAATCAAACTCAGAGAGTTTGATAAATGTCAACATTTCATGATCCCCTGAACAAAAAAACTTGGTTTTTGCAATGTCATGTGTCTGTACTTCACGCTAGAGCCAAAACTATTTTACTGATTGTGCTAAAACTCGGTATCTGAAGTTTTAATAAGGTCCCCCGAGGAGTTTTGGAATTAGACATTTAACCCTAAAATTAAGAGTAGTTTAATGAAGGACATAAAGAGAAAATATCAAGTTTCTCAAACTTCGCTCAAACAATTTTGATTACATTTTATATCTCGACACTGTTTGTCATTATAAACAAGATGGCAGTTCTCATTTTCTTACGAAAATGACTTTGAGGATACTTTACATTAGGGAAATTTTCCAATTTTCATCATTTTTTCGCAACTATTTGAGATACAGAATAACTTATCATTGTAAAGTTGTACATATATCTTTGTACATCTTTTATTTGAAATATATTTTGATAAAACCAAACATTTCTGAGCTATAAGCAAATATATAAAATACTTTTTAATTCAGGTCTTTGAAAATGAATTTGATTCTTATCCTCTTTGGTGGACAAAGATGCTTCTTTTTTCTAAATTTTTCTGTAACAAGTGTTCCTAGTTCCTAATGCCAAAGAGTAAGTAAGTAACAATGTATATTATTTTATTTCACAAATCCTGTGATTTTTTAGTAAATGTCTATTTTAAGATAAAAAGAGAGAGAAAGTGTGGTGCACTGCCGTACCATTTATTTTATTTTATTATTTTGAATGGCCAAACATTTTTCGATCAGATCGACAACACTGACCGAGTGGTCTAAGGTGTTAGGCCAGTGGTTTACAGCCTTTTGCTGGGTTTGACACCAGTTTTTGCCCGAGACCATTGAGACCCCTTGACAACATACAAGTGTTATGATTATTATTTTCACCGAATCTTACTACTCGTTGGATCTATCCACATTTGATTAAACTTTTAGGTTAAGATTGCTTTAGAGGAAATGTAGCTTTATTTGCATAAAGATGAAAACTATTTAGGAACATTCACCCCCAGTACCCTCGATCAGAATTATAATCCTGACCCCCCACCACTGAAAAACCAAATGCGCATGACATTAAGCCCACATGCTTGAATTAATATTAATAAATTGCTTAGTATAATTATTATTATAATGAGACTAAGATGTCTCAAAAGGAAAATCAACAAAACCACCTAAACAAACACAAGACTATTACAATAAAATATGTCTGTAAGCAACTGTCAAGAGTTAAGTAACTAACAGGAACCTTAACAGTAACTTAACAGAATTTATCATGTTATCCACTCACCTACCTATAATCATTTAAAAAATAAACAAAGCCATAATCTCAACATGCCACAATCTCCAAGTTGGAAACCATTGTGTTTGGCTCACATTGCACTTAACTGGCATTAATTAGAAGGTCAAGGTTTGAATTATAGACAAGTTAACTGATGTTAATCTTGCTACCCTCAGCATGCTAAGGCAAGTGTATTTCCAAATAAACTATCCTTATTAACACTGCCCTTCAAGGAGTTATTAACTCTTGTGAGTTCTGGTAGCTTTGGAAAATCTGGTATGATTTCTGCATTTATTTAAAAGAAGAATTGAGTATATTTCACATCTTATAAAAAAGAAAAAAATTCTCACAGAATAATCTTCTAATAAAAGCTTGCCTAGGCTTATCTTCTTTTTGTGATAGTTGATGAACTATTATTAACTATATTATATCCATTCAGCTCGAAAATATGTTCAGCACTTTGACCTGAAACATCCATTGACATCACTTGTAAAAGCAATAAAACATATAGATACACATGTTTTGATGTAACGTTTCAAAGGTCTAGTGTTTGAAACCACACACTAATTTTTTTATCAATACACATTTTGAGGTATATTTTAAATGGTATGTATATGTTAAATGGCTTTGACATAGGTCAGTTTATGACAAATTCAAGCAATAGTTGGTTGGTTTTTAGTGGCCATAATACTGAAGTTATTCCACTGGCCTTCTTGTATACCAATAGCAACAAGTTAAATCGTCGTTTAGCGCGCTACATTAGACTATTTGATCTGTATCCATTGTAGAATAAGCTTCTTTACGAACACTAGTTTGTCGGTAGGGGTGGGGAACCAAGCAATCATGGCCTCTAAATTTCCTTGGAACTTTCTGGAATTAGTGTCTTTCATTAATGAAAATGCTCCAACTTTTATTTCTATCAATTAATTTTTTTTTCTTATGATAAGTTTTGCAGTGGGGAATGATATTTATTTTGGCTAATCTTCAGGGCCGACCTTAAAAGTAATGAAATAAATTCATTGCATGATTTTGCTACATAGGCATGGAAGGAAATTTTCTGTAATGTCACACAACCTAAATGTTCCATCATTACTGTGACACATTTCACCAATAATTCTATGAGACCAAAAAAGTTTCCATTGTTCTGTGTATAGTACAGTTTGCCTAAAGAACTTATAAATGATAAATTTATATAAGTTAAGAATTTCATAATGCTCATTAACCTTTCCAAAACATTTCTCAAGTGTTGCCTTTCAGAGATAATAAAATAAATAATATATAATAATATAAATTCAACTTTACTTCATCTTTGTCCAAGTTGCATGTATGTGAAAGTGATTTGCTGATTTTGTGTTGCTTTAAAATACGTATCATATGCATCCAATCTGACCCATTCTTAGCTAATTTTGATTTCAGAGACAGATCAAATAATTTACAGTAAAAAATTATATATATATATATATATTGGTGGACTTTTGAGTATACCAACCACCTTCATGAACAAGTTTCTTCATTACTTAATGTTTGTGTTGAAAATGATAATACTATAGTTTTTTGGAAATTACATTTTCGGTATGTTCACTGGGCCAGTTATCACTATAAAATAAATAATCTTAGGGTTCATTTTTGGCCATAGTGCAGGGTCTGATAAAATAAAAATGTTGTCCTTATTCTCCAAAGTTGGTGTGGTGTTGATATCACTAGCCTTGCTTAGAATCGGACCACTCAAATCATTAGTTACAGATAATGTTTTAATTACAGAGCATGAGGGTATGTCTTGTCCATCTTGCAGAGCCAACTTTTCACTTTCAACAGTTGCATGTCCTAGTTATCTTTCTTTCGGAGTTATTTCCATGGTGTGACCTAGTATAGAAAATGGTAGTAAATAAAAGCTATAAGTATTATTAGACTATGATACATTCTTTGCCAAAAAGAATAATGGATGCTTTTTGTAACATTTATTTACATAAACAATTCCATTATAAGTACAGTTCACAAAAAGTATCTGAAAGAATATTGGATGATTAATATTTTACGAGCAAGTTTTACCACTCATTCAGGCTATATGCATATTTGACTCATGGGGCAAGGACGAAGAAATTTGGCTACATTAACATAGGAAAAAAAAAGTTATTTTGACTAATGTAAATAAAAGTAGAATTTTTTTTTTTAGTGAATTTGTGAAAATTCCAGAAATTTGATCAAATTCCCAGATTGTTCCTTGATTTTTCCTTGACCACGCAAATTCCCTGACTTTCCCCTTTTTTTTCAGGCTTTCCAGGTCACTGGACACCCTGTATTACTAAAATTTTTAGTACCAGGTGCTATTAGAAGTTTAACAGTAATTGACATGAAAGCCGACGTCCATCCTATAAATTAAGCAAAATAACATGTTAATGGTAATTAAAACAAATAATTCTGATATAAATTTAAAAAAATTCTTATTCACACAAAACCTTACAATCCCAAGAAAATTAATTTAACAAAATACAATTATCTAAAGTAGTATAAAATTAGGTGTGTGTGAAGCTTTGAAAACTTCAACTTCGTTTTCAATAGCCATTGGATTTGATTGCACGACTAGAAAGTTAAATTCTGTATTCAACAATGGACATATTTAAAGCATGTTTGTTAAATTTTTGTTCTTTTATGCTGCTATGTATATCACAAATTAATCGTTACATACCAAAAATTTAAAATAATTAGATTGTGTGATAACTTACTTTATCAACTTATGACATAATATATTTATGATGATTGGAATAAAACATTTTGTAAAGTATATTTCAGCTGAAATTGTGCAATTATATTATTTTTCAATAATAAACAAGTTAATAAATATTAAAACTTAGAGAATATGTATTATTCAATTAGATTTTGCTTCAAATTGAAAAAGTAGACTTCGTACACACCTAGTAATTATTGTTTCTTTGATAATTTTACTAGCACAATTATTTATTTTAAAATACGTGTTTTCACTTTTTAGGCTTACTGAGAAATTTATTTCACTTCAATTTTTATTAATGCTTTTAAACGTTGATGTTCATACTTAAAAATCAAAAATAATATTTCTAGAAAACAATATGACATATTAAATGCTTTTTTAATATAAATGTAGTAAGTTTGGTAAAATATTTATTTCAATAAGTAGGGTCAACATTTATTTTAGACAAGTTAAACAATATAATTCTTTAACTAAATTTTTACTAAATTAGTGTTAGTTTAGTAGTTAATTAATACAAGTTTTAATTATCTTACGTTCGAAAACATTCAATGAAATAATATATTCTTGATATTAAATTTTTAACTATACAGAAATTATGATTTTAGAAAAGGACCAGGTAAAAATAGTAAAAAGAAGCAGTAATCTATTTAGATATTTTTATTTTCATTGTTTTGTCATGGCAATACAAGTAAACAACTTCACTAAAGGATAATTCAAAATGGATGACAATATTGAATAAATTTACAGGTCAAAAGTTCATAACAATTACATTATTAATGTGAACATTTATATTAATTCAAATAATTTATTAATTAATTAAATGATTTATAAGTGGAAATGCCACTATTATCTAAATTAAATAGCCTATGCTTACTATTGCATTTTAAAAATTGATTATCAAGTTCATCAAGTGGAAGCTCGAAAATGAAGAGCTTACAAAACTTTAGATCTCAATCTCAAGCTTAATGAAAAGCTTGAAATCCGAGTACTTGTAGATCCCTATTATATAGTTGTCACTATATTTGAATATTATTTAGCCTATATAATTAAAGTATTGGCTGGAATGCTTTAAGTTATATTTCTTGAAAACAATGCTTACATGGCACAGTTAGTCTCACACTCTTGCTGCCATTTTCTTACACAATTGTTCAGCTGGGGGCACCCAATTTATCACACATTAAATGTTGGAGAATATTAAAAATAATAACACATTTTAAAACATTCCTCCTTACAATATTGTTCAAATAAACATTTAATTGCCAAAATAGGCTTAAAAATTATTACAAAAAGCCCCTGCACATTTGTAGAAACCTGCCTAGTTATATTAGGTCCATTTCGAATTAATGTGTCATAGGTTTATTTTAATTTGGTTACAGAAAGTTTAAAAGCTGTTAGTAACAAATATAGGAACAAACATCCTGTATGAGGGGGGTGTGCTAAGCTTTGAGAGTAACATTCCAGATTCAACGATTCTATCCGCAAGTGAAAGAAGCGGACACGAATACTCCGCACAGAAAAAAAAACCACAACCATAAATGCCCACACAGAAAAATGTTCAAACAAAAAAAGCTAATGGAAAAATGTCTATGGAGACCAATGCCCCGGTTCATTTTTACTTTCTCGTCAAAAGAGAAAGTATTGTAATTGTGAACAAAATCGAAATAAAAATTTTAAACAAGGGAAAAAACTGCATTTTATAATTCTTTCAGTCTCCTTGTCTCTCTGTCTATGTATTTGCCCAAACTTTATATTTAATTTTTACAAGTTTATACCTCCTTTTTATTTTTTTTATTTTTTCAAATTATGGGTGATGAGTGCTTTTTTTAAATTCCAATTTCGAAAATGACTATAAAAATTTTGATTGAAATTGATGTATAGACTGACCTCCAAAATAAGTGAAATAACACATTGTGTGTGGTTTTTGTGTTAAAATTAGTTGAAGGGCAATATACTGGTGCATAATTTTAAAAAATTCAAAATATTTTGAAAGTGGCTCTAACGATTTTGTTCCAAATTGGTATCTGTGGTATGTATGCCACTACAAAAATAAATGGTACAGAACTCCGCACAGACTTTCTCGCTATAGTTTTTAAAAATGTAGATATTTACTCAAAATTTGTAATATAATATAACCTAGCGAACCTGAGAACAAATTGTGCTATAATTACAAACAGTTTTTTTTACTCATGGTTTTAAGTTTTATAATTTTATTTATAAATAATTGTCTTCATTTGTACATCCGGACCAATAAAAAATATTGATATCTAGTTTCCAAGGGTCAACACTTCGTATTAAAATGTTGACTTCCGGTTAAAATATTCAACATTTTATTAGGGGATGGTTATTGCAATGCTATTACATTTCTTTTTTATAAATATTGACCAATAAAATATGTAATTGACTATTGAGTCTAAAATGAGAGAAATAAATCATTGGTGTAACAAAGGTGGATCCAGGAGTGAATCAAGAAATTAAACCAATTAAATCAATGTTAAAGTCACTACTTGTTTTATTGTCCCGGAATTCTCTCTCACTAACCAGATTTCCCTTTATTTAATTGTTTTTGGTAGTATTATTAATGATTAATATACGGTAATTATTATTATTAATACTTAAAACATTCACATTAAGTATTCAAATGGTGAAAATGGGCATTAATGAAACTACCCAAATTTTAAGTTGTGTACATTTCACCTTGTTGCACAAACATTGTTTAGGTTTAAATCTATTTTATCATTTTTATTATTACTATTTCAATAATTAATAATAAATAAATATCTTTAAAATAATTTATTTTTAAATAACGTGCTTTAAATAAAATCTTTGAATAATGACACACACATAATGTGTTAATTGTTATAATATTTATTGAACTTATTTCCTTCTTAATAATCACTTAATATGTTATTTGCTTTTAATAAATTTCAATACCTATCGCGAATTTCATGTTATATCCTTCATTAGAGGATTCTTCTCAAGTTTAGCGTTACACTGAAAAATGACTTAAAGATTTCCTCTCAAAGTTTGAAGTAGTTTTATGTCAAAATTTCTTGAAGCTCCTACCCCTCGACTCGATTCTGATGGGAGCACCCGCACCCATCCCGCCCTCATGAAAATCCTGGATTCACCCCTGTGCTGTACAAACACTTACTCTAAGAGGTTAAAGGAAAAACATCAACTTCTTGAGAGACTTACTTATTTGCTTACTCTATGGCATAAGAAAATTATTGCGTTTGAACTTGGGTATCGCTTCACAACTAAGGCTCACAAAATTATATTGATATATTCGCCAATATATCAGAAACTATTGGTTTTATAAAAATATATTTCAGATAACAGCTTTTTACTTTTAATAGTACTAAAATTGTACAGTGATAAGTTATTAGGTATCTCAAATAGTTGCCGAGATATAAAACATTTTTACTTCTGTAAAGAGCCCTAAAAATCATTTTCAGGAGAAAATGAAAAAAATCAATTTTATTTATAAATTTTAATCAAAATCGTTATAGCCAATTTTGAGAAAATTGAGGCTATCAATTTAGTTTGTAATATTTATCAAAGTTTAGAAATGAAATTTAATCAAAATCGTTAAAGCCAATTGTGATAAAAAATATATTTTTTCTCCTTCCGCCCTTAAGGAAACTACCCTTAATTTTAGGGTTTGATATCCAATTCCAAAATTTCCTCGGAGTAACCTTATGAAAACCTTAGATACTGAGTTTTAGCTCAATAGGTAAAATAGTTTAGGCTTAGCCCGAGGTGCAGACTGACAGAGGGCATTACGAAAACAACTTTTTCTGATTCGGAAAAATCGTGAAACCATCACAATACTTGCTCTACCTGTAGTGTAAAAATATTGATATTGGATCTCCAAGGGTCAACACTTAGTATTAAAATGTTGACTTCCAGTTTAAAATTTTTAGAGTAATAGATTTTATTTTATGTAATATGTAGCCTGTTTATTAAACTAAACCAGCATGTAGATCCAACTTAAATGTTTAATAACCATCACATATTCATGTTTATTGTTATTTAAATCACAAATAATTAGTATTGGTGCAAAAAAATCTGGAATAATTATATTAAATTTTGTGGCAATATCTCAATTTATCATTTTAATACAAAATATATTAATTATGTTTGGAATATAGCATTTTGTAAATTATTTTTAATATATAAATCTACCTAGTTATGCAAAGTATAACATTTGTATCTAACATTAAACAGTTTTTAATTGTAAAACTTCGATTAACCTTTGGGAATATCTCATATTATTCGATTTAACTTTGCTTCAAATTAAAAAAAGTGGACATGGCACAAAGATTAAATGTAAAGTTCATCTAGTCTGGTTTGTTGGTGATGCCATAGTTTGAAACCTGGTTGGCTGTATTGAAGGTGGTTCTCCCTAAATGGTTTCCCGTTCTCTCTCCATCCATTTCCCATATGGAAGTATGTTTTACCTATAGATATCCCAACAGTGTAGCCAATGTGTATTCCTCAAACAAGCAAAAAGTGGTGCTAAAAGACAGAGGGGTGGGCTGACTTTTAAATAATATTGTTACCGCCTAATCTCTTGAGCTAGTTTTCCTTTTATCAACACTTTTTAAGGGGCAGGGGGTGAAACAAGCAATACAGCTTCTTTGGAGTGTATGAAGTTGTATTGCATATTTTACACTCTCTCTTGAAGAACTATGAAATCATAAAACCTATGTCACGGAATTAGGCCTGATTTTGATAAGGATTATGACTTGGCTCTTTGTCCAGTGGCACCACTCTAAAGTGTAGAGCATGTTTGTCTTTTCTTTGTGAAAACCATCGATGTATAGTTTGTTCCTCAATTTGCTCCCATCAGTCTTTTCTGTGTTTTCTTACGCATATAAAAGTAGTAACTAATCCTCCCAAACTTGAAATTATAAACACACACATGCAACTCTACATACAGATACTAGGCTAAATCATGGTTTAAATTAGGAGGGATAGCCAGCACACTAACCTTGATGAGACTGGAGTAGAAATTATTTAGATAGAACACTAAAAACACACTCACTGCTAAACAATCAAGGTGGTCAAATCCCTGAACAAAGAAATATGCAACTATTCACAACTAAGGATATGGGAACTGGCCCATCAATATATCATCAAATCCAGACAAGCTCCTAACCTCAACCTTAGATAATTCCTCTCCTTCCTACCAGCACACTTATTATTAGATTCAATGTCACAATAATAATACAGTATATAACACAACAGTGATATCATAACTGAATAACAGTCAACCTTGCAGTTCAACCAAGAGCATCAGTCTACTCTCTTGACCTGATGAAGATGTCCGCGACAGTGAAAGTTTGTCCTTAAAAATGTGTGTGTTTCCTATAGTGTTATATCCAAACAATTTCTTCTCCGGTATCACCAAGGTATGTTGGCTATTCCTCCTAATTTAAACCATAGTTAAGATATAAGTATGCCCTTAAACATAGTTACATAAATAAATGGTATAATATAATCGTACATACTTTCTCATATATTCTAATAGTGTTTGTAACAGCCCTTAGCTCAGTCGGTAGCATGTCTGCCTTCTGAGCTAAGAGCCCTGGGTTTGATTCCTGGCATGGCCAAAAATTTATCATTGATGAAATATGGGTTTGTCCTCTCACAATAATAAATTAACGACCAGGGACTGGATGTTGTGCCTGCCCTAGTCTTAAGTTAGATTATAGGGCATATGAAGCTAGACAGGCCTAGCAAGTCAGTAGTGGAAAATATATGGCTTGAATAAAAACTGACCCAGGCCACAAGTTGGAAACAGTAATGGATGTAAACTTAAGTTTGTAACAGCATTTTCAAAAACATTAACTCAAACAATCATGCCAATAAACATATTTAAAGTTAAAATGGAATTTTTGTAATTTTGTATTGTTAGGTACATCACAAATTAATGTTCATATGACAAAAATATAAAATAATAAAATATTGTGATAGTAACATAATTTATCATATAACTGTGCATACATACATATATTTTTTTTAGTTGGGCCGAATCCACTATTTAAAAAAAAGAATCTTTAAAAATCTATGAACATAGGAGTAAATATAACTATAATAGAATGATATAAAATACAGATAGTAACAAAATGTTAACATTCTTTCTTATAATCCATTCATTATAACATTCATACACTCAGGTGTTAGATGTCTGGGGTCTGGTTGTTAAGTTCTTACTACATTATTATTATAATTTGTTCTGTACCACCAATAAGCAGTATTAGAGCTCTAAAACAAATTTTACCTGAGGATTTTAAAGAAAGAAAAAATCTTTTTAAGAATTTGAATCTCGAATCCAAAATGTTCTCAAATCCTCAAATCATCTCAAGAATTTTAGGAATTCAAGAGTCCATCCCTAATTTTTTTCTCTATTATTCAATTTGACTTTGCTTTTGATGGAGTTGAAAAAGAGAAGTGTACACATCCCTAGTTATTTCTTATGTAATACACTACCCAAATATTCATTTTGAACAAAATCACTTGAGCCATATTTGAAAAATTTGGAATTTTCACAAATCGGTTGTTATTAAATTATCCTTTTTTTCTAGCACCATGTCTTACTACCCATTCAGATAATACACTTTTGTACTAATTACACTAATAGTTTTAGGGATTATGAAGGTTATATTTAAAGGAAGTGTATCCACATTTGCATGGAAGTGTGGAAAACCAATTTGGAAAAACCACCCTCAGTGTACCCGACCAAGATTCGAACCTCGATTTCCCAGTCATCGGCAGTCTAGTCTGCTACAAGAGTAGCACGTTAGACCACGCGGGCACCCAAACGTTTTACTCTTAATGTAAGGGCTAATATAAAAATATTTTATAAAATGACCCCGAGATATAAGATATTATCAAGTTTGAAGAAAATACATCAAAGCGTTTTGGTTGTAGCTCAAGAGTCAGACAAAATTGTTTATATCCACTTTGTTGGTTTTGCGGACACATAAAATGTCAAAATTCTCCATATTCTCAAAATTAAAATTTGTTCATGATTAAAAGACTATGTATGATGTATATCTATAAGGAAATTCTCTTTTCCCTTTGTGAGGTAATTGTATTATATTTGTACATGGTGGCTACAGACAGGGAAAACCTGGAAAATTCAGGGAATTTTTGGATGACAGGGAAAACAGGGAAATGTCAGGGAATTTAACTAAAAATAAGGAAATGTCAGGGAATTAAAAATTATGTCTAAAATATCCCAGTAATTTTGAAACTAAACACTAAAACAAAAGTTAATACCTAAATAAATTAACATTTCAATTTTTTTTAAACTGATAAAACCGTTTATGTTTAGTAGATACAAACCTTTTTTTTAATACGTGATCATTAATAAATAAACCACCATTAAAACTGGAAAAAGAAGTCTGGGAAAATTCAGGGAATTTTGTAAAATATGTTTTGTAGCCACCCTGTTGTAAGAAGTTATATGAAAGGTGGATAGAAACAAATAAAAGGGACAAACACAATATAGCTTTTACAATGAAAAGAAGAACAAAGTTCACACTTTACATAGCTGCCATTGGACAAAGAGGTAATAGTTGGCTTGTAAAGAAAATTGATCGTCACCGCCCAATCCCTCGACCTAGGTTTTATTCTATCAAAACTCATCAGGGAGGAGTGAAATGCACAACCTGTGTTTGTACTTTATGTTATACCTTTTACATGTTCCTATTATTCTTCACCATTTTACATTTTCTCCATTTTGTATTATTTTTTTGTTTCCTCTCCAATATTTTTTTTGTAAAGTGTGACCAACTGAAGAAAAATGAAGGGTAAGATTTGACAGAGATTAACGGAAGCAGTGATGATGACGATAGGCAAGATAAAGATTGGGTTTGATTGAGGAAAAGCACTACTGAAATGAACTCTGATGCATACATGTCAGGGGATCAGGAGCGTGCGATGTGTTGTGTGTAGAAGTCATGTAGTGAGTTGGGAAGTGGAAGTTGCTTGGAGGAGAGGCAAGATGGTGATGAGAATAATGATGAAGCCTACTCCGAACCAGTGAAGTTTTATGAAAGCATTTCATGGGCTTGACATCATGAGAGTGTTTGTGTATGTTCACGATATCAATGAAAGAGCTCAAGCAAACATTGTTGATATCGAAAGTTTGTTGTTCAATTTGAAAAGGAAAGGTTGCTATGCAACATTTGGGTGACCGCTTCGAGCCAAGGCCCGCCCAACCTTAACGACCAAGCCATTGGAGTTGGATGCCACAGTACAGGTAGGTAGCGCACCAAAGGGGTAGTTCGCACACCCCTCTACAAATGGCAACAAACCAAATGGACTAAAAAAAAATACAGAAAATCTAAAAACTGTTTATTGGTAGAGTGACAATCTAGATAGAATTAATTTTGTAGCTTAGAATAGTTAACTAGCATGTAAGGATGTTTTGTACATATATTAGAAATAAGATAACTGACAATTAAGAATGATATGATCGAACACACCAAAAGTAAAAACACCTCCAATTTTGTATTCTCAAGTCAAGTCACTGCGGATTATTGTGTTTTACTCTCTCTTTCCCCTCCCCTTCCCCCACTTAGCACCCATGAAACACTCGGACAGCTCTCTATCCATCCATCACATGAAAGTCCCAAGGCAGCAAGGGAGAAAAGGAAGCTTGACAATTATGCGCCGGTAATTATGCCACCTTCAAAGACCTCTGGAGTCTGCAGAACAAGGTCATCTACAGTCCAACAACACCCTGCCCTCTCAACCCTCCTCTAAGTGTTCCACTCAGGCCATCCTCACCATACAATCCATAACCATGACCCACATTCCCCCGACCCTACCTGGGGGTAGACTATTCCAAACTCCTCAATATTGACCCATGCAAAAACCCACAGCAGTTTCCTAAATGACTACAAGCTGCAAGCCAAACTACTGGCCCTAGGTTTAAACACTTTTCCCCTCCCCCTTCTCTCTCACCAAACCCTTGCGCCCCCCACTAGTCATGATACCAACAACACCTAAAAACACCCCTTTCCCAAGTAGCATCACCTCCCCTTTACCTCCATAGCTTCAACCACATATTCACTCCTCTTCACCGTCAGTGGGCACCTCTCCCCCTCTACTCCCTCCACCCAATGATCACTAACCACTCCTTCAGTCACAAGGAGCCCAAAAAACTACTTACACAAGTCCAAGTAAAAACCATAACTAAATACAACTAGAGACAAGAGGGCACCAAGCGTGGGGCCAGTCTAAGCAAACAACGAGTGACAATATGGCGCCCAACGTGGGGCCAGTCTAAACAAGCAAGAGGGTTCTATTAAACAAATTGAAATTGATTACTTTTTAAAAAGAAAGAATTGTGGACTCTATAGTGTAAATTGTAAACAAAAGCAGGGTACCTACGGTCTGGAAAGTCAGGGGGGAAAATAAAAGTCAGGGAAGCTTTAAAAAGGTCAGGGAAAATCAGGGAAATGACAATTCATGTCACACTTAGAAAAAAACAACGAAAATATTTTTCGTATTTACTGCATCATAAGCCACTGCCCCAATGAAGAAAGCTGAGGGGCACCTACCATGCTCAAACTTGCTGTAACACAAATTTTGGTAGCATTTTATTTCAGAAGGTGAACGCAGAAATCTCCTGGCATGCACATTACAATTATTTTAACTTTAGTGATCCATTGTTTTGGTTCTTGTTCAAGGTTTGGCATCATTATCATTGGATACAGTGAATTAGGACTGATTCGGCTACACCAGCAATGTCTAACAAAAAACAGTTTTTAATCAGCTCTGGCTAAGCCCAGAGCATTTTCCTGAATTCTCATACTGGATCAGTGGCGTTGAAAGTAATAAGTTGCAGGCATTTTATAAAGTGTGCAAAAAAATTATAAACCTTAGTAATATGGGAAAGCAAGCATTAGCTTCCCATGCAAAAGGACCAACTCATTCCAAAACTCTTGAAACTTTGACAAATCAATGCTCTCTATTGACTTTTTTCTCAAAAAAAGTTAAGTGATTCAGGTTCATCGAGCTCCCCTGTTTTTAACAGAATCTCTGGCACACAAAGACATTCTACCTAGTGGTGATTCGGCTGGTTATTCGAAGAGTTTTTCTGTTTCGTCGGAAATCGTAAAGCCACAGAAGGACGCTGTTGCCAAAAGTGAAATTAATGTAGTGCCTCGAAGAAACCATAACACTTTTGTTATAAAAGATGATATAACTAAGGCGGAAGTAATTTGGGCTATGCAAGTTGTTT
>CABEEJ010007801.1:13058-27978 GCA_901482245.1 Timema douglasi | reverse complement strand
GCTGTTAGCAGCCGGCTGATAAAACGACTAGCGGTCACACGGGAGAACAGAGAATGTAGCGAACCACGCGGGAGAACAGAGAATATAGCGAACCACGCGGGAGAACAGGGAATATAGCGAACCACGCGGAAGAACAGAGAATGTAGCGAACCACGCGGAAGAACAGAGAATGTAGCGAACCACGCGGAAGAACAGAGAATGTAGCGAACCACGCGGGAGAACAGAGAATGTAGCGAACCACGCGGGAGAACAGAGAATGTAGCGAACCACGCGGAAGAACAGAGAATGTAGCGAACCACGCGGAAGAACAGAGAATGTAGCGAACCACGAGGTACGACGTTTGCCAGTAAACAATGTTTTATTTATCAACTAATTTCCCTCTTAACCTCCTCGCAAATTCGGGTACATTCTTGTAAAGTGTACAGACCTAATCCCTGTCCCGCTAGTGAAATCATAAAGCCCAAATACGTAAAAACGTGGCGAAACAAAAACCCAACATGCATATAAATTAAAACATTTGTATTTCATAATCGTTTCAAATAGCCCTATTTTTTGGCCGCATGGTCTAAGGCGTCACTCTCGTAATAGAATGGGGAAATCGGGGCTATAATACCGGTTGGATGTATGAAGTGTGGTTTTTCCTAAATGGTTTTCCACTCTACCTCTACGTAAGTGTGGGTACAATTTCTCTAAATACAGCCTTACTCATTCTTAACATATCAGAGTAGTCTGTACATATACGTATATCCCCAACGGTTAGTAAGATGTGATGCGATATTTAAAAAAAATGCTTGTAGGTAATATTAAACCAAAAATATTACAAATTAAAAGTCCTATTTTCTATTAAAATGTATAAAATAAGTTTACCAAACCTTAAGTTGCGATTATTTCATAAAGACCATGTTCATAAAATTCTTAGATGTTTGATTTATCGGAAAGATTTTCAGTCACGATGTAATATTTCAAAGTGGCCACACCTAAAAGGCTTCCGCGTAATTTTTAATTTCCCTATTCTTGAAGTGATACTACAAATTATCTTCAAATATTGTTAAAAGATTGAGGAAAAAAGTTGTTTGTGATCAAGGACTACTCTTTCGATTATTAAAGTTTGAATTTGCCTTCTAATTATCCAAATTGGGATGAAAATTAGACAACAAACATTAATGTACTTAATACTACACGACTTTTAATATATGGCTACTCCATTTGTATACTATACAGTTTTAATTAGCTGTAATCGATATATTTAAAAGGTGAAGCAATTCCTTTTGACAATAATTACCGGAGCTCTATACAAACTATTTTATAATTTTGTTTAAAATGTACCGTGAAGGCTACCAAAAGTTTCAAATAAAAAAAAAATGAAGGGAACCCTTGATTTCAGAAAATAACAATTTATTTCAATATTATATATATTTATGTTAATTAAATAAATTGGTGAACCAAAGAAAAATTATAAGTAACGACCGGCGTATAGGCCAAACGGGTAGTATTAAGACGTGGTGATAAAATAAATTGACTACCGATAAGATTAATAATTAATTAATAAACATGCCGTTAGGTTACGGGAGATTTCATAGTGAAAGAGTAGTTTCTTGATTCATTAAAATGGAAAAATCAGAATTTTCTAAACATGAGTATTTTTTCAGAAAATAGCTTATAAACTAACTTAATCTTATACAGCAATCCTAATGTTATACACACATTTATAGCGGCTGTGTATTTATTAATTAGATAGCTAAACAAACCCTCGTGCATGCATATAGGGCCTGTATAAGATGAATTCACGTGTAGGTTTGTCTTGCTAGCAATGCATATATATATATATATATATACATATATAAATATATCATACATATATCCATTACTGTTTCCAGATTGTGGCTTGGGTCAGTTTTTTAATTAAAGTAATATATTTTCCACTTCCGGCTTGCTAGGTTTGTCGTAGCTTCATTAGCCTTATAATCTAACTAACGTCTAGGACAGGCACAACATCCAGTCCCCAGTCGTTAATTCATCAATGTGAAAGGGTAATCCTATATTTGCATTAATGATAAACTTCCCACCATGCCAAGAATCAAACCCGGGACCCTTAGCTCCATAGGCAGACACGCTACTGACTGAGCTAAGGTGTCGGACACATATAACTAGATAATGCATCAGAAGATACAAAAGTCACATTACTTGATTTGACCAATTTTCATAGGAATAACCTAATCTGAAAGCTATAAAAGTCACTAGATGTACTTTTTCGAATTCATACGTAGAGTTATATGATTTGAAGCTATCACTTTCGATAGATATTATCAATACCGATAAAATAATACTAATACATCTATAAAATGTTATAAATATATGCTACAAAAATATTTTTTATTCTCTGACAGACCCTTTATATTTAGTGAATATAGACCCCAGAACGCCCCAGAAACAAACCAAGTATCCCTAGGTTTGTGATCCCTATTTGAACATTAATTAGGCTAATTTCTAAAAAAATCAAATAAGTAGCCTCGTTATAAACGCCATCACATATGACAAACAAATGTCATGAGTTTAGGTGTGTCATAATATGACACAGCTAAATTCTACACTATAAAACATTTCTCTACTCAATTGATCGCTTTTTTTTATTGATGGCACTTAACGCACAATTTCTCAGACCACTGTTACATTACTACACGACTTATAGCTAATTGGACCCATTACTAAACTAACACGGTAACGTGTCTGCCTACGAAGCTAAGGGTCCTGGGTTCAATTCCCAGCATGACCGAAAAATTTAGCATTGTTTAAATGTGGGGTTCCCCTTTCCTGGTGGTGAATTAAAGGCTGGGGTCTGGATGTTGTGTCTGTCCTAGTCTAAGCTAGATTATAAGGCATATGACGCTACAACAGGCCTAGCAGGCTGGTAGTGGAAAATATATGGCTTGAATAAAAAAAACTGCCACAGGCTCGAAACAGTAATGGGTGTAAAGTTGTTGATTTTTTAAATCATTCCTTACCCCCGGCTAAGAATTTTTGTTCTGGATAATAGAATTGTTCCTAAAACCTTAAGTTAACATTTAGAGAAAAGTATTAACAATACCTTACATTTTAAAAAAAGAAAAAAAAGAAAGGAAATACAATTTAGTCGAAGGAAAAAAACTTAGTAAACCTATTATTAACTTAAAGACACGCCGTCACGAAAAATACTTGTCACGCGCTTTAGATAATTTTCGTGGGGTATATATATCATTCAGTAGGATCTAACATCAACAATTTGTATAGTTTAACTGCACGATTATAATTTTATCTCCACTTATAAAATCTTAATTTGTATTAAAATGACATTTATTTACTTAATTAGAGCATCTGTAAATGTTTTAGTGCAGATAAATATTTTAACAACTTTATGCATTTAAGAGAAGATTAAGAAGAATAATATAAAACATTTACAAAAAAAATATTTGAGCGAAGTTTGGTTGCTCGTCTACAATATCACGCGCGTCTTCTTCCACGTTGTGCTGATGACGGTTTCTTAAGAACTTAATCTTTGAAAATGGATTGTTGGCTCTTTATATTTCTGATGGAGAATTTTTTTGTTTTGTTTTTACCAACAAATAAATGTTTATGTAAAAACTAAAAAATACCACCCATAAACTCTCATTCCTTACATCCCACCTTCACCAATGCTTTCTAGGATTGAAGTAATCGTCCCTTACCCCTCACCCACGCGTACACCAATCAAACGTAGCTGAGAGTAATAAACTAAACGCTTTATTCCACAGCCGCAGTAAAACACCTAATTAAAACTCGTGATACGAAAACCACAATTGAGCGGATCAAAACTCTTTTACAATTTAGTCCAGGTAAGAAAGCAGAAAAACATTCATGTCTGAAAATGAATTAACCATCCACTTTCTCAACGTGATAGTTAGGAGAAAATAGTAGAAATTGACTGTATATACTTTGGTCTAAATCCGCTTGTAGCTTTTACGTAAAAAATTAATAAATGTGCCGAAAACTGATATTTTCACTTTAAAGTTGTGAAAAAAAAATGTTTTTTCGAATAACAAAAAATTTCCCGTGATAGCGCTTAAAAAGACAAACAAATTGGCATTGGTCGATTGAAATAGGTTCACAACTTTTGTCAATAATAATCTAAATCGTGAAAAATTTCCCTTTTTTTGACATTTAATTACTGGCGTTTTAATTGTTTCAGGAACTTGTTTCTGGGCTTAAATTGTATCTCTTGTTGGTTCCTACCTAAAATAAAATTTTTGTGCAAAACTAATGATAGCTTTTTGCGTAAATTGCGAGTATGTAAAAACAAGTGCTCCCTAAAAATGGCTTGGAAGAGGCCTATAATGATCATAGAGTGATTTTTCAAAGCGCTATTTGTTCGTGAAGAGTTTATCTACAACCCTCATATAATGAAATGTAAGCCGGGTCCGATTTAATACATAAAATAGCGTCTGAATATATGTGTGTTTGTTCCTTCGGGCGCTCGGGCGCTCGGGCGTGCGAGCAGAGAAGTGGTGACGTGGTGGGGGAAGCCTCTCTGGCGGCCGGGCTTCGAGAGTTTTAAGGTGGAGTATCTCGCCGAAATATTAATAGTGGGCATATTATTGACGAATAAGAAGCAAATGGTGAATGGCTATTTTTAACGACTCACATTGGCATGGTATTATTTGCCATTTTTAATTTTTAATCCAAACATTGATATTGTCCCGGTGTTTTGGGAACCAAAATAACATCAAAGTTAATAAAAAAATTGTTATTAAATTTTTAATTGCTATTTTTTAAAGCATTGCATAAAAATGTATAGGTTTGGTTCATGCATAAATATGAATGTAAATAAAAACATGAGATTTTGATTGCTAAACACTTATTTTATTAAAAAAAATTAGTTAATACTGTTATAATAGTATATAAATAAAAGTCAATCTGGCACTCAAAACATTTATCTAATCTTCTTCATCTACCAGCATAACTTCGTATGCAATGCTTATGGAGCCTGTTAACACTAAATAAGAATTATGAAAATAATAACAATAACAATAAAAAGTGAATAACAATTTTTTTTATTAACTTTGGTGTTATTTAGGTTCCTAAAACACCAGGACAATATCAATGTTTGGATTAAAAATTAAAAATGGCAAATAATACCATGCCAATGTGAGTCGTTAAAAATAGCCATTCCCCATTTGCTTCTTATGCGTCAATAATATGCCCACTATTAATATTTCGGCGAGATACTCCACCTTAAAACTCTCGAAGCCCGGCCGCCAGAGAGGCTTCCCCCNTCTCGAAGCCCGGCCGCCAGAGAGGCTTCCCCCACCACGTCACCACTTCTCTGCTCGCACGCCCGAGCGCCCGAGCGCCCGAAGGAACAAACACACATATATTCAGACGCTATTTTATGTATTAAATCGGACCCGGCTTACATTTCATTATATGAGGGTTGTAGATAAACTCTTCACAAACAAATAGCGCTTTGAAAAATTCACTCTATGATCATTATAGGCCTCTTCCAAGCCATTTTTCGGGAACATATGTTTTTACATACTAATGATTTACGCAAAAAGTTATGAATATTTTTGCACAATTTTTTTATTGTAAATAGGCACCAACAAGAGATACAATTTACGCCCAAAAACAAGTTCCTGAAACAATTAAAACGGCAGTAATTAAATGTCAAAAAATGGAAGTTTTTCACAATTTTGATTTCTTATTGACAAAGGTTGGGAATCTATTTCAATCGACCAGGGCTAATTTGTTTGTATTTTTAAGCGCTATCACGGGCAATTTTTGTTTTAAGAAAAATCACAACTTAAAAGTTAAAAATAACAGTTTTTGGCACATTTATAATTTTTTTTTAACGTAAAAGCTACAAGCCGATTTAGTCTAAAGCAAATACATTCAATTTCTACGAGTTTTCTCCTAATTATCACGTTGAGAAAGTGGACAGATAAATCATTTTAAGAAAAAAAAACTATCTTATTAGGACTAATTGCTCCGGTATTAACATACGCAAATTGTAAGCTGTGGCGGGAAGTATCACGGGGAAAGGGAAGGGGTCACCTCACGCAACGGCTTGTAAATAAAATATATACGTTAGTTGCGTGCGGTGAATAGGTGAACAGCTGGTAGACTCAGAACTTTTCGTCACTTGGACATCAATTTTTCTTTTCTTTCAACACTGTTCCACAGACTTTTTTTTGTTTTTGTTAACGGGGCTCAATTTATTCTCTTGTTTTTGATATCGGTGACAACTTTTGTGTGTGATTATTTAATACTAGCTTTTACCCGTCGCGGCTTCGCCCGCATTAATTGATAAAATCTTTTAATTTTTAACTAAACTTTAAAAAAAAATTAATAATTGATAACTTAAATAATATATGTTTCTATTACTATGAATTATTACATAATATATCTTATATACGAAAAATTTAAACATTAGTAATGTAAAATTAATGTAAAATCAAAGGTTGGGAATAGTCCTGTTAGTTATTCCAGGACATACTTTACCAACATACAAAGTTTCATTATAATCCGCTCAACAGTTTTGGCGTGATTGAGTAACAAATATTCAAACACACAAACTTTCGCATTTATAATATCAGTAAGATTAATTTTTAAATGTTTATTATTAACAGTGGGCTTTAAGCTAGATTTATTGATATATTTAAAAAATAAACACAAGTTCGATATTTACAGCAATAAGATTTTCGCTCATTTTAATAGTTGAACGGTCTAAGGCGTTAGTTACTCCTTGTGTTAGATTTACCTACAGATTACAAGAAGATTGGGTTTAAATCCAGGTCGGTTTTACTGAGGTTTTTTTTTACTAAATGGTTTCCCACTCTCCTTCCACGAAAATGCAGGTGGAATACCTATAAGACGCTTCTTTACCCATCTATACCCAATTAGAGTAATTATCAGCTACATATACATATAAACTGAACATGTAGTAAGACTCAGTGATTAAAAAAACGCACACATACATACACAAATATAATAATCAAATAATAAAAAAGTTACCCACCTCGGTGGCGTAGTTGGCTAACGCGCTAGTTTTGTTGAGCTCAACCGCTGAGGACGGGGAGATCGAGGTTCGAATCTCGGTTGGGTGAACTGAGGGTGGTTTTTCCCAAATGGGTTTCCAATCTCCCTCCACGCAAATGCGGGCTCACTTCCTCTAATTCAACCTTACCAATTCCTAATCCATCATCGTAATTAGTACTTAAAAAGCGTATAACCCTAACGGGTAGTAAGACGTGGTGCTATTATTATTATTATTATTTTTATTAATAAAAAGTTTCATATTTTAACGACTCTTCAGCGAGCTTTGACGCACCTTTAAAAGGTTTTTTTAGTTAGTATAGGGGAGTAGGGCACAGAAATATCACTATCATACGTCATCACTTTAGAAGGTAAACCAAATATTGACGTGCTCGATTTTATCAATAAGAAAATGAAGGTGCAGGCTACGAACGGAAAAATTGGTTAGTACAAGTGGATGGAATAGGTACAGTTCAATTTTCATAGGAAGAAACTTGTTTGCCTTTTTACATCCAGTACTATTTCCAGCTTATGTCTTGGGTAAGTTTTTTTATTCGAGCCATATATTTTCCACCACTAGCTTGCTAGGCCGGTCTTAACTTCGTATGACTTATAATTTAACTTAAGACTAGGTCAGGCTTGACATCCAGTACACGGCCGTTAATGTGTCAATGTGAAAGTGTAAACCCAAATGTTCACAAAGATAAATTTTTCAGCCATGCCGAGGATCAAACCTGGGACCCTTAAACCCAGTAACCAAACACGCTACCGACTGAGCTAAGGTGTCGGATCAAAAAAACTTAAATAACAGCTAGAAAAGTTTCTAGTTATTCGTTATATTCGGTGACCTGGTGGTCTAGCGGTAAGGTGTTAGACCTCTGTGCTGGGGTCCGGGGTTCAATCCTCGGTACCGGCACAGATTTATCTGATTGCCAAACCCCTCCTTCACCTATGACAAGACATCTTGTGAATGTGAGGAATGCCAGGCCTCCACCGTGGTGCGGATTCCACGTTAAACTGTAGGTCCTTCATTTCATCTCACAATCACCCTACTATTACACATTAGCGTAAGTGCGTATAGCCTGAACGGGTAGTAAGACGCGGTGCTAATAATAATAATAATAATAATAATCGTTATACTGCGCATTTCACGAATCGGGCAAATTTCTGTCCATTCTGTTAACGAGAATATCCTCCTAACCATTTCCCAAGCTGAGCCAAAAAAATGGTCCAGTTCATTATTTGTGCAGCGCTTATATTGAACAGTTCAATGGACTAACTATTTCATGAACTGGATAGTTCCAATATTTACCAACTTCATGAATTAGAAGAGTTTTTGCCCTATCCGTGAAATAGACAAGCGAATAACAGGTTTATTTCTTTAAGTTATTTTAAGTTGTAATCGTGTTAGAATGGACGGTCTAAATTAAGTTAGGTTGGGTTAGTTTAATATAATATATTAAAACTAATTTCAGTTGAGTTTGTGATGGATAATACTATGAGTTCCTTTTCATTAAATGAGGCAGAGTTAATGTAATTTTTGCCCATTTCGTGTAAGGGTCAAGTGAAAAAACCCGTTCACGGAATGAGCAAAAATTGGCCCAATTCATGAACTGGGCAGTTTCACTATCTGGGTGTTATATATATATATATATATATATAAAATAAATACATTTACAATAATAATCCGACACCTTAGCACAGTCGGTAGCGTGCCCACCTATTGAACTAAGTGTTCTTGTTCTTGTTTCCATTCCCGGCATGGTAGAAAAATGTATCATTGGTGAAATGTTGGTTTATATTTTAACATTGAGAAATTAACAGCCGGGGACTGGATGTTGTGCCTGTCCTAACCTTAAATTATATAATAGTGTATATGAAACTACGATATGCCTAGCAAGCAGGTAGGGGAAAATATATAGCTTGAATAGAAAACTGTCACAGACTGGAAACAGTAATGGATGTAAAACTTATAAAATACTACTTATAATAGATAACATTTTTATAAATGGATCACAAAACATATTTGTTTATATTTTATAAAAGACTCTTCCTATGAAAATTGTACTGTAGTTTGGGTTGTTTTGTCAGGCAACGGTTGCTAGGTTGCTGTCTTGTTTGGTTGCTGACATAGGTCATCACCCTCCCACAATACAGATAACAGCGCGTCGAGCGGTGCGCAATTTAACTATATTTGAACGATATTTACAATACTTTATAAATCAAGAGTTCACTCAAGATAAGATTGATAATTTGTTGCTACGTGGCTTGTAAAAAAAAAAAAAAAAGCGTATGAGTTGTTGGACGGCTAGAGACACTCCCTTATTTCATAGGAAGGACCACACCTATACAGCTAGAATGGTTAATAGATCTACTTTCACGTATTCATACTTCATGTCATATGATATGCAGCTGTCACTTTTGGTATATAGTATCAATATCTCTAAAATAACACTAGTGAAATGTTATTAATTTTGTTCGAAAAAAAATATGTTTGAATTTTCTAAAAGGCATTTACTATGAGAATTGGACCGTATATACACAAAACAAAAAACCTAGTGGTATACTTTAAGGTGTTCTTTCCTAATTATTTTCCACTGTCCAGTCAAGCAAATGCGCATACAATTCCCATAAATTCAAACCTCTCCTCAACCCTAACGCACTAGCATAATATTAGTATAATAAACGCGTGTAACCCAAACGGGTAGTAAGACGCGGTGACAAAAATAAATGAATAATTGTGGATTTTCCAATAATTAATTTTCTTTAAATTTTACTATATTTTGTAGCTCCTGATTATCTATAATGATAACGCTAGCACTCACTCTACTTCATTTATCCTGAATGCTTGTTTACTTAACTTATTTCATTAGGAAATCAAAGTACATTGCCGCACTTACATAAGTACACCACTTATCCCTATCTTGAGCTAGCTATATCCAGTCCACCTCATTACACCCTATCCCTCTCTTGAGCTATGTTATATCCAGTCCACCTCATTACACCCTATCCCTAGCTTGAGCTAGTTATATCCAGTCCACCTCATTACACCCTATCCCTAGCCTAAGCTAGTTATATCCAGTCCACCTCATTACACCCTATCCCTCTCTTTAGCTAGTTATATCCAGTCCACCTCATTACAGCCTATCCCTAGCTTGAGCTAGTTATATCCAGTCCACCTCATTACACCCTATCCCTCTCTTGAGTTAGTTCCATCCAGTCCACCTCATTACACCCTATCCCTAGCTTGAGCTAGTTATATCCAGTCCACCTCATTACACCCTATCCCTAGCTTGAGCTAGTTATATCCAGTCCACCTCATTACACCCTATCCCTAGCTTGAGCTAGTTATATCCAGTCCACCTCATTACACCCTATCCCTAGCTTGAGCTAGTTATATCCAGTCCACCTCAATACACCCTATCCCTAGCTTGAATTAGTTATATCCAGTCCACCTCATTACACCCTATCCCTAGCTTGAGCTAGTTCTATCCAGTCCACCTCATTACAGCCTATCCCTAGCTTGAGCTAGTTATATCCAGTCCACCTCATTACACCCTATCCCTAGCTTGAGCTAGTTCTATCCAGTCCACCTCATTACACCCTATCCCTCTCTTGAGTTAGCTCTATCCAGTCCACCTCATTACATCCTATCCCTAGCTTGAGCTAGTTATATCCAGTCCACCTCATCACACCCTATCCCTATATTGAGATAGTTCTATCCAGTCCACCTCATTACACACTATCCATATATTGAGATAGTTGTATCCAATCCACCTCATTACACCCTATCCCTCTCTTGAGCTAGTTATATCAAGTCCACCTCATCACACCCTATCCCTATCTTGAGCTAGTTATGTCCAGTCCACCTCATTACACCCTATCTCTTTCAGGTCCATCCTAATGTTATACTCCCATCTGCCTCTAGGTCTTTCCAATGATCTCTCGCGATTAGGTTTACCAGTCGACACCTTGGACACGGCTATAGATTCTCCCATTCGCACTGCATGTTCTGCCTACCGTAATCTGAGAGACATAACTATTCTAACAATGTCTTGTGATGAGGACAGGTTAGCTCATCATTATTTAACCTCTTCCACTCCTCAGTAGCTTCATCCCTTTTTTGACCAAATACATTCCTAAGCAATTTGTTTTAGAACAACCCATGAGACTTAATTTGATCTTTTACACTATTATTGCCCTTATAAATCTCCACCCTTGAAGGGAAATAGAGTATAGCTCATCCATCATTTAACTATTCGTGGAAATATCTAGCTACAAAATGGAAAGCAATTACAGCTTTGAAATTTCTCATCAAGTTATTATTCAGGTATACATCGAGACACATAATATAATACATTGACGTAGATTGGAGCCATACCCTTATAACAGAATAAATTATTAAATATGGTATTTGGTGGAAACCTGTGAAATATTACAAAACCTTTTATAGAAACTGCGAAAAACAATAAGGGACCTAATCTTGATTCAAATACCGTTTTTAATAGCGTCGACGATTCATTAGACGGTCATTTGAAAGAAAAGGTTGTGTCAGCTAGACGTCTGATGGTATCTGGAATAAGCAAGTTTTATAAATGAAAGTGCCACATCATTAATTGATTTATTTTTTTGCCTTTGTTTGATAAATATATGAAGGTCAACGAAAGTAAAACAAAAAAAGTTAATAGGTGGCGTGTGTGTTTTCAGTTCCCACTTTGTTGGTAGTGATTAACTGCATTGTCAAGGGAGAATAAACATATATATGCGACTCATTTCAAAGGAAAGGGCAAAATAAAATAAAAAACTAGTGTAAACAACAAAGATAAAATGATTGCAAAATGGTATACATAGGCCCTGCAAGAACTTGATACAGTCGGACCATCCGTTGAATAAACAATCAATCATTTTATCTGCTACAGCTAACTTCCATTGAAGAAACCAACGTAGTTGGAGCTAGTCTTCTGCAGAACCTCTATAATCTACATAAGGTAGTAATATATTATATAACATAGGCCACACGCCACACAAAATAAAATCATAACGTAGTACACATCAGGTCCACCTCGAACATAATTTTGTGTCCGGGCAAACGTTTAATTTGGTTCGCTGATGACGGTGAGGTCGATGTTTGAATACCGGCTGGTCAAACTGATGGTGATGTTTTTCCTTAAATAGTGTATCACTATTTCTCCGTGTGAATTCAGGTATATTTAAAACCTTGTTATCCAGAATAGAATCAATTAGTGTGGGTATGTGAATAACCCAAACGTGGCACGAACAAAAAATCCTGATTCCTTTAAATTAGGATGAACGATTATCTAGTGTCTCTACTGTAGGTATAATAAATATTAACAATATGATGACATCCAAATTTCTTAAGAGATTCAAGGTGGTTTATTCTTAATAGTGCATTTATTTATCATACATTAGCGATGGCGCGTGAAAGTATATCTGATAACCTTTATATCTCTCAGGCATGTTTTTTCCTAAGAAATTTGGACTGTACAGTAAAATGTAAGTGGTAAGAAACTTTTATTTTTTGCGTCCTGTTCAAAATCTTAATAAACCTTTTCTTCATATGGCAACATTTTAACAAGAACATTTATTCTTTATTTGAATTGATGTTTTTTATCACTATAAAATATGAATATTTGTCATTTTTTTACGCCTACTAAAATTATTCAAGATGATTAAATATTTTTATATTACAAGCTATGTTTATATTATAAGTTTGCACCCTATATTTAAAAAAAATGCTTTATTTTAATTAATTGAATATCCTTGAAATGAATAAATCGTGATATTATTTTCTTCCCAATTGAGTAAACCACTATTAAAACATAGTCTACAGTTTTTATTTGTGCTATTAATAATTATACATTTGCATTAGGAATCTTCAAACTGTCAGATACTCCATCTAGCTGCTGTGTGTATTAACATTCTGTTTAGAAAATGTTAATTTGACTGAATAAAATAGTTAGATTGAAAAATTGACACCTAGACACGGGAATAGGACCTTGCACGCTTGGTTTAGCACGGTAATGTTATACCACTGAACTATCCAAGAATCTTCCAGTGATCTGGGTTATTATTCACCAATATCTTAGTAACCGATGATATCAACACACCTATTAAATACTGCCTTAAAGTGATAGTGTAGGAAACACGATGTAAGGGCAGGGATTTTGTAGTTTTAATAGAAAAACTTTTTTTTTACCAGAAAAATAAAACAGTGCTCCAGTAGAAACTTTGAGTATAATTTTTTTTTCACGTTGTGATATCAACAGTTGTTGAATATCTGTCATGAGCATAGCGGCATTAGACGAGAAACTTTTATTACTATTATTATTATTATTATTATTATTATTATTATTATTATTATTAGCACCGCGTCTTACTAGCTGTTCCGGTTGTACGCACTAACGCTAATGTGTAATGGTAGGGTGACTGCGAGATGAAATGGAGGACCTACAGTTTAACGTGGGATCCGAACCACGGTGGAGGCCTGGTATTCTTCACATTCACAAGTTGTGATTAATACACGCTTTGTCAGAGGTGAAGGAAGGGTTTTGGCACTCAGATAAATCTGTGCCGGAACCGAGGATTGAACCCCGGACCCCCAGCACCGATATCCAAAACCTTCCCCCTAGACCACCAGGTCACCGAGAAACTTTTTAAATTAAGGGAAGAAGTTGTCATAGATTCCAGGACACCCTCGTCAGATATTCAACAATTTATGATATCACCATGTGAATATTATTGAACTCTATAATTTTACTGGTGCACTACTTTATTTATTTTGGCAAAAACTAAAGTTTTGCCATAAAAAAAACCTGCTGAAACCCTGCCCTTAGCCCCTGTTCCTTACATACCCACATTAAAGAGTGAAGAATGACCCTCATCACGTGATAAATCTTGGAAATCTCTGTGATAAAGCATTGGAATGCTATGTCAAGAGTTCCTGGTTTGATTCCCGTATTCAGGTATAATTTTTCAATTTACCAATATTATACTTATGCGGGTACACACGTAACCCTTATATTATTTCCATCGTCTATCTATCACCATTCATGCTGAAGTAAGTTTAATATTTTTCATATTCAATTAATACTATAGGTGTTATTGTTTTATTTTACTTTCAGGCGACCTTGAGGCCCAATACCTGTCATGGGTTGACCCGAACAACTGTACAATTCCATCATGTACAACAAACCGGAACCAATTTCTAGTGAGTAGTATAAGACTTTAAACATTCATTTTATTTAAAGGCGCTTCAAATACTCGCTCGTAGCCAGTGTTGCCAACAAATATGACCAAAATTCCGCCTTAAATGATCAACATTATCTAGTTTTCCGTTGTATTTGAACTAAATAAAAGTTTGACCGTATTATATTAATTTAATTAAACATAGATAAGAGGACCTCTTGCCACCAAAAATACAAGTTTATTCCGCTATGCATTGTATCCAATGTGTGCTCAGTTATTGATAGCCAAAATCCCTGACGAACGATAAATATGGTTGGAAATTAGTATTATAAACATTCCAATAAATTAACCAAGACCATAATTCATGATTAATAAATATTTTAGAGTCCTTTTGAAAATAGTACTGTTGTAAAATTGCAAAACTAAATTACCCTTTACCAGAGATTATCTTAAAATAAAGAAATGAATTCCAAATAAAAACTAATAATTTTTTACCAGTTAGAAAAAATCTAGAGAAAGATTTTTTAAATCTAGAAACCCTGCTAGTCTTTAATTTGATTACTACCCGCCACGGTGGCGTAGTTGGCTAACGCGCTTGTCGTGTTGAGCTCGACTGCTGAGGAAGGGGAGATCGAGGTTCAAATCTCGGTCGGGTGAACTGGGGGGGGGG
>CABEEJ010007801.1:0-12481 GCA_901482245.1 Timema douglasi | reverse complement strand
CAAGGCCGTAGCCAGCCAATAATTTAAGGGGGGGTTTGGTGGCTACATCTCCCAATTGCTGGAAGCTAGAAAAAATTCTAAATGATAAACAGTTCTAGAAGCTCTTTGAAATGTTTTTTTTTCATGGTAAAACAACCCCTTAGCTGCCAAAAGCTTGGAAAATTTATATATATTTAACACCTCTAGAATCTCTCTGAAGTGGGTTTTATGGTAACACAGCCCCCTAATTTGTATTTGTATCTAAATTTTGATATGGTTTGAACCATAAATAAAGCCATATATATTTTGTTCATATAATTTCGCGGGGGTTTGAACCCCTTCTCCCCCCTAGCTACGGCCTTGCTTGTCAGTTTACAAACCTTCTTCCTCTCCTTTATTACCTTTATATTTAAGTGAACTAAAGCTTTCTATCCTTAGGTTCGTTAAGGTAGATATATAAATACATGTTTATTACTGTGACTAAAGTTGATGCAAATTTTCTTTATTCGTTGATATGGTAAAGTTTTTTTTTTCTAGGATCCTTTTCAGCAACAACATCCATATTTACGTCTTCCAGTCAACAAAACCTCGTCGGAGTAACATCACAAAAGGCATTGTAAGGTTGCATTTAATTTTTATTTCGATACTTAGCGAAAAAAACAATCAACGTTCACTTTGAAAAATATTATTATATTCTTTACTATTTGATAAGTAGCTAAGTGTAGATTATTATATTCTATTTCAGTAGGTACTCAATTAAGTGCTATTAAATTTGGTATACGTCAATTCTAGTCACCCTGGAAACACGCAATGGCATGCCACTCCCTAATGTAAAGGGCGTATTGTAACACGTAGGAGTCACTTCAGCTGTGTTCAGGAGACACAAAAACAACTATTTAATATAATTATATGTCCCATTTGACCTAGTCTACTAGTTACAACCAAGTAAAACCACTGGACTATTTATATACAAGACTCGATATATCTCGACCTGTTGGCTAGGTGTGTTGAATGGGCTATTACTGGTTATTTTAAGCTGCTGGTATTTTTGAAATAATTATTATTATTATATTTAGCACCGCGTCTTACTACCCGTTCGGGTTATACGCTTTAAGTACTAATTACTCTAATGGATTAGGAATTGGGAAGGTTGAATTATAGGAAGTGAACCCGCATTTGCGTGGTGGGAGAGTAGAAAACCATTTAGGAAAAACCACCCCCAGTTCACCCGGCCGAGATTCGAACCTCGATCTCCCCGTCCTCAGCAGTCGAGCTCAACACGACAAGCGCGTTAGCCAACTACGCCACAGAAGCGGGTTTTTGAAATTAAGGAGGATTCTATGACACAACGAATGCAGGTTTGCATTAAGGCCATTTTGATCCCTTCCTATGATGTCAAGCTGCTCCACTTTACTCAAGCAAAAAAAGATCATAACTCGGAAACTATGTCAAATGGGACAAATATTTGTATGAACTTTATTAATTGTGTTTGTGTCCTCAACCCCAGCTGAAGTGGATCCTATTTGTTACGGTACACCTGTATAGCAATCGGATACTACTAATACTACTACTATTATGAATAGTAATAATATTAATATTTAACTAAGTTGTTGAGTCTTTTCAAGCTGTCTTAATTTAGTTAATTTTACGAATATAGAAAGCATTCAGCAAAACACTATTTAAAGTTAAATAAATTGCTTTTTTTTTTTTTTTTGCAACGTGTCTATGATATTCAAATTTAATCACGCATGTGAGATAGGGGTAAAGAACGTACAAATTAAATCAATGTTCCGAAATTTACGTTAAGGGAAAGTGGGAGACAGTTTAGGGAAAAACATCCCTAATACACCCGGGCAGGATTCAAACTCCGAGCTCCTCGACACGGGCAAAATTATATCATATTATTTTAACCCTTTTTTTTCAGAACCGCATCATACTACCCGTTCAGGCTGTACACATATGTACTAATTACGTTAATGTGCTGGGGATGAAAACGTTTTAATTCAAAGGTGGTGTCCCCCCATTTGCGTGGAGGGAGAGAGTAAATCCACCCTCAGTACACCCAACCGGGATTCGAATCCCAATCTTCCCATCATAGGCAATCCAGTATATCGAGAGAGTGCTACCTAGAGACCAGGTGAGCCACCGAAACAAGTTGACCATCAGACCACGTGCCCATCGATGCGGGTGAAGTGTTTTACTTAAATTGATAAAAATAATCTCTTTATGTCCTACTAATAGTATTATCATCTTCAGCAGGGAAGGAGTTATAAATATATACTAGGTCAATAGGATTCGTTTGGTTACCTACTCTTTTAAGCACTAAACATAAGAATAGCTCTTAATTTTTAATAATATTAGGACCCCTTTTAATCGTAAAATATAGGTATAGAAATTAAATAAAGAGTTTACTATCACTATACTAGAATTGATTTAAATTACTAATTTTATGTCATCCGACATCTTAGCCAAGTATGTCTACTGATCTAAGGGTCCCAGGTTTGATTCCCGGTATGGCCGAAAAATTTAATCATTGGTGAAATGTGGGTTTACCCTTTTACAGTGATAAATTAATGGCTGGGTACTGAATGTTGTGCCTGTCCTAGTCTTAAGTTAGGTTATAAGGCATATGAAGTTACGACATGCCTATCCAGCTGATAATGGAAAGTATATAGCTTGAATAAAAAACTGACCACAGGCTGGGAACAGTAATGGATGTTTTAAAAAAAAGTTGAAGCTTACTGTAATATTCTCAAACTCACCTTTCTAAAGTAAAATTCTAATTAAATTGTATTTATGTATTACTCTACCCCTTTTATAAACGAAATCCTTTGTATATTACGTCAGTCTCACGATAAATATCAAAATTCAAATAAAAACGCGAGAGTTACTCGATTTATGACTTATAATTTCACATTCAAACCACTTGAGATGAGTTACTAAACGAAACACTTCTTGAATGGCAGCCAACTTGAAACGGATGACCGGATTGCAAAACCATATTTGATACGTTATTTGACATAGATTCAAAGAATGGACCAGTAAGATTTAATTGAAAATGATCCACCTATTTAATAATAATCGTGGAACAAACAAAAAAGATGAAATTGTAAAAGAGTTGAGTTAAAACAATAAAATAATAATACAACATAAGGATTTAACGTTGATTGCAAATGTATCTTTAAACTCGGTTTATAAAAGGTACTACGTTCACGGTAAACTAGATTGCCGATGACTTAGAGATCAAGGTTCAAACCTTGGTCGGGTGTACTGAGGGTGGTCAGTCCAAAATGGTTTTCCACTCTCCTTACACGCAAATGTGGGTACACTTCTTTTAGATATAGCCTTCCTCATCCCCAAAACCACTAGCCCAATCAGTACCTACGCGTATAACCCGAACGGGTAGTAAGACACGGTATTAAAAGCTTTGTTTATATTAATTTAGCAACGGTTGTTTTTATTACTAAGAGTTCTGTCTTACGACAGGTCCGTTACTTTTATCAGTGAACATAAACTGCCAATGAGCCTTGTCCTCTGTATCTTCATTCAGTTAAGGAATGTTAATCTTTTTTGCTAAGTGGAGTAATGTCAAAAGCATTTGGTCTAGTTTGTTGGTGAAAGATTTTAATTTTATTTATTTGAGGCACTCAACGTCCATTTTCTGAACACACTGATTACATCAGCACACAAGAATTTCTTTAATAGTGAGAGAATCAATTTTGCCGGGAAATATATTTTCACATACTTTCCGTTTTTTGTTAATGCCTCAATTGACATGTGACTAATGGCTTTACTTTCACTTAAAAGGAAGTTGTGCTATGGATTTTTATAACTTAAGGTGCGGCAGAAGGGGGTGCAAGTATTTTTACAGTTTTTATAGCATTACATTCTTTTGGCTAAAATAGATAAAATATTTCTCCAGTAGACACATAAAGTTTAGATTTCTGCACATGTTAAAATCAACAGATCTTGAATATCTGTCAAGGGTGTCCTGGAATTTTGTCAAAACATTTTAAATAAAGAGAGAAAGTATTGATAAAATTCCAGGAGACCCTTGACAGATATTCAAGATCTGTTGATACTAGAATGTGCAGAAAACTAAACTCTATTTTGCTACTAAAGAAATATTTTATCTATTTTAGCCAAAAAAATGTAATCCTATAAAAACTGTAAAAATACTTGCACGCCTTTCTGCCGCACCTTAAGAAAAATCCGTTGATCTCGGATGAGTTTAAGCTCGCGCTCATCGGGTCCTGAGGCGAGCACTTTACACCCAGATCACCGAGGTAAAAAGAGGTCGGCGTTCCATCATTATGTCTTGCGACGGTAAAATAAGAGGAATGAAGTTTCGTAGAACGGCCGAAAAAACGCACAGAGTACCCAATTCTTGATACCCGAATCCTTTATTTTTATTTTCCAGAACATGTACAAAGTTTGTGCTTGATTTTCTGATTATTTAGGATATATTGTATGAATTTTTTTCAACAAATATAAAATAAAACGTTTGGTGATAGAATGATTCAAGACGTCACTCTTGTAATATATTGGGTCTACCGATGACGGAGAGATCGGGGTTTGAATCTCAGTCGGGTGTACTGAGACTGGGTTTTTCCTAAATAGGTTTTCCACTTTCCCTCCATGTAAATGTTGGTACACTTTCTCTAAATTCATCGTTCTACATCCTTAGCATATTAAAGTAGTTAGTACATGGAATGGGGATATTGTGGTTTGATTCCGGTCGGGTGCATTGAATGTGTTTCTTACTAAATGGTTTCCTATTTTACCTTCACACAAATGCGAGTGAATTTAATATATATTCAACCCTCCTCATCTATAACACATTAGAGTAGTTATTACATGGAATGCAGATATTGTGGTTCGATCCCGGTCGGGCGTATTGAGTGTGGTTTTTATAAATGGTTTCCCACTCTACCTCCACGCAAATACGAGTACACCTCATCTGACTACAACCCTCCTCATCTTTAGCACATTAGAGAACTTAGTACATGCGTATAACCCATAATGGTATTAAGATGTGGTGGTAATTTTTTTTTAGAAAAGTGGGTTAACTTTTTTATTAAAATGAGAGATGTCACAACAAAACCCTAGCACACCGTTCGATGTTTATGAGCGACAGTTATTATTATTATTATTATTATTATTATTATTATAACGTCTTACTACCCGTTCGGATTATACGCACTTACGCTAATGTGTATTGGTAGCGTGATTGTGAGATAAAAATGGAGGACCTACAGTTTAACGTGGGATCCGAACCACGGTGGAGGCCTGACTTTCCACACATTCACAAATTGTGATTAATGCACGACTTGTCAGAGGTGAAGGAAAGGTTTTGGCAATCATATAAACCTGTGTCGGGACCGAGGATTGAACCCCGGCAGAGAAGTCCAACACCTTTCCCCCTTGACCGCCAGGTGACCCATGAGTGACAAGAAATGTTGTTGTTTGTAATAACAGTTGTTTTTTGTTTGTTTGTTTGCCAAACAGTTACAAAAGACGATGGTGGAGACAACGAAGAGTTATGGCTCCTATAATTTTGCTGCTCCTACTCGTCTTAATACTTCTAATAGCCCTTGTCATCGTCTCCATATTGTGTGAGTGATAAAGGTCCACAATGTGGTACTTCTTTTGTCCTACTCATCGATTGATCGCCCAATCAAACAGACCATTTAGACGATTATTGGAGTAGTTTGGTCAGTCACGAGTTTGTTCAAGATCAACAAACTTCGGTTGGGTCACTTAATATTGACCTTGTGATCAAAACAACTTGGTTGCCATAGCGAATCAAATAATAGAATGGGGAGGAATATAGTTCCTTGTCACAAGGTGATGTGGAAGATGACGCAATAAAATGTCAGTGTTTATGCAGTTTTTATAGTAAAACATTTTTGTTGGCTAAACAAATCAAATGTTTTGCCCCCAATAGCAACGTATAGTCTAATTTTAATAACATGATGACCTCAACAGTTCTTGAATATCTGTCAAGGATATCCTGGAATTTAATGACAGTTTTTATGTTCATTTAAAATGTTTCTAATCTAATGCCGTTATGCTAATTACAGATATTTAACAACTGTTGATATCACCAGGTGAAGAAAATTAAACTTCTATATTTGTACTTGAGTAGTAATATTTTATTTATTTTGCTAAAATATGTTTTATATAAAAACTGAGAAACAAATGTCCTCAGCTTGCTACCACTACCATTCTAGCTTAAGGGCAAATATAACTTGAGGCCAAACCACCGATGAAATATTAAATTATCTAGAATTACTTAATATGTGAAATGATCCAGGTAAATTTACTTTTTCACAGTAAAACAGTAGATTTATCTATAATCATCCTCTTTATCTTAATATGTTGTAAATATAGCAAGCTAATTGTGTAAATTATTGAAAACCAGGGAGATTTAATTTAGTAAAGTGAATAAATAAGTAATACTGTGAGACTAATTCGTGAATATACTACTATGTTTTAGAAACAGTTTTATAAATTCAAATAGATCAAGTTCAAATGAAAGGCAATAACTGTATTATTATTATTATTACTATTATTATTATTATTATTAAATAATTATAGTTTTATTAAGTCCAAGAGAGTTCGTTTGAAAATTTTCAAATGTGTACTTATTTAAGATACAATCTATATAAGAATATGTTCGTGAGTATTTTTTTTAATAAAGCATATATATATAATATACTTCTTAAAATATATATACATATATATATGTATATACTAATATATACATGTATATAATATATATGTATACATACTAATTTATGTTTTATTAAAAAATTGTTATCACAAACATTATGCATGTTTTATATAATCATTACACATAACATAATTATATATTTTTATTAGATATATATGTTTTTAAATAAAATATATATGTTTTAACATTTTATTCTATTTTAAACTAGCCGGATTTGCCCAGGGTAGCCACTCAATAAAATATAGGATAAATATTATTCCTTGATTTATTCTAAACCAGTTCTTAATAAATTTAACAAAAATCCTATCAAAATTTTAAAATTCCAGCTCTGAGGTGCACGTGTTCGTGCACGTGGGCTACTGATTTTGAAAGTTCAGCCTTCTGCTTGCGGTAGATGCAACGTGTGTGAAAGACAAACTCTTCATTTAATTTATATAGAAAATTTACTCGCAAACAGATCCTTAAATAGATTTTAACTCAAATATGTAAACATTTTAACGTTTTTAAATTTAATCCTTCGGCCTGAATAAATGTATGTGTATGTAAACACGTGTTGGAGATATTGTCAAATAGCTACAAACCTTAATTTTTTTTAAATATATCCTTTAAATTATATTAAAAAATTGTATTTATAATATGTGAAGTCTCATTTTGTGTGCATGTTTATATATGTTTATTAAAAAATGTTTGATTTTAGCTTTCATATTATAATAACTATAACTTGTCCTACCTGTTTGAGAACATTTTTTGCTTAAAGTGATACACTTACGCGTGGGTTCTATCGGCATGTTTTCCACGACCATTATTATAGTGAAAGACATTAACTTAATTAATACGGCGTCAAAGTTATTAGGTCAATAGCTAATTATGGTATGCCCACTGGATGACCATGAGGAAAAGTTGTGTTGTTTTTTTTGTGTCATTTCATATTTATGACCTCTTTCTTGGTGCCGATAATATCAAGTGCAAATAACAATGAATGTGGAAAGACAGTATTGATCGGCACTATATGCTTCAGCAAACTTTTGACGTACTGCCTTACAAAAACAAAGAACGTTTGTCTACTGCGTTGTCCAGACTGTCTGAAATGTAATGGTTTACTGATTCTCTTGACTCCGAATATAAAATTCCCTTAATGCATGGCTATTCTGTGAATAGTTAAAATGGACGTTTACATAAAATAAACAAAAACCTCGATTTAGTATAAGATAAATTCAACCACTCGCTCAATATACAAATAATGTTATAAGAACCGATACTAACATATTTATGACTCATATCTCATAAAATGACAATTTACTAAATTTAATTAAATTCACTTTGTATTGGTTTTATTAATTGAATTGTTTTTTGAACCTTTTTGAGTATATACATCTTTATGTTAAAAGTATATAATCGTGCTTTTCAAGGTTTAACGCATTTATTTATTTTCATTTTGGAAACTGTTTATTCTTGGTTGGTTAGTAAACTTTTGTATTAAAATACAAATTTTAGAAACATTTTTTAACATTTTCATTATAAGAACAAACAACTTCAACGTATTTATTGAGGTTTATTGAGATTTGACTATTTCATCGTTAAAACTTCAATAACTAAGGTATTATTTTATTTTATTTTATCAAATATAGATAAATTATTGTTATGGTGAACAATTTCGACCACGAGATTATGATGAATTTTAGGGTTGTACGTGTCCCCTTGTCCCGCAAAAAGTGTCAGCCTGTTTACGTGGCTTTTTTCCTGTCTCGCTCTTTGTCTGTTTAAGCCGAATTGGTTTAATGGGGTTTGTTCAAACTTGATGCTTATATGTTATTAATTTTTTTTAACAATTATTTAAGATTTAATTGATTATTATTTTAATTGATTTTTAATTTATATTATTTTACTATATATTTATTAAATAGTGATCCATATATTTTTATAATAATTAAGGTTTTATTCTTGTTTTTAAATTTATTTAGTGAATTTTTTATCTGTTAATTTTTGTGCAATAGGTTTTTATTCATAGAATGATTAATTTATTTTTTCAGTATTGGTTTTAATAAATCAAGGTCACTTGGATTTAGTAATTTATATAGTATTGGTAAATATTGTGCTAGCTACCGTGGTTATACAATAAATACAATTTAATCATATTAGTTAAAATTTAGTGATAATGTTTAATTAAAATTTAATATTATATTTTTGAGGTGAAATATTTAAATATAAATAAGTTTTTGGTTAATTATTTAATTCTTTAAAATCTCAAGTATTTGAAACTAAAATATTTTAGCCCTCAAATTAAGGGTGGTTCTAATAACTGATTTTTAAGAACTTGGTCACAAGCTATATTAGACTATATGAGAATTATGTACGATAAAATTGTACATTTATTTTATCATAATAATGAGAATATTAGAGAATTTTTTTACTAATCAAAAGATTATACATGGTTTTCAAAAATAAAACTCTTAAAAACCATTTATAGCTATCTTGAACACCCTTGAGTCATTTTGGTAAGAAATACCAGTAAAATCAATATTATTGCTGGTAAAGTCAACCTTTTATTTGAAAGAGTATTAAGAAACATAAGTAGCGAATTCGTTACATTCATGAACACCGCTCCATATCTTTGAAAAATGACCATGAATATCTTGTTACACATTTCTATGTTTTATTGTAATAAATTTTGTGCCGGTACAAGAGTTCCTGTGTTACAATTTTTTTTAACAGCAGCAACTTAACGTTTATTACTGACAAATATATTTTATAAAACACATTTTTCACACATATCAATTATCAAAGTGTTTGAAAAACCAGTAATAATTGAATAATAAACTTATATTTAATATAGACAGAAGAAAGAAAAATGTACTGTAAGTTTAGTATGAAATAAAAACACTATAAGAAAAACAAGGAATAATGTTTAGTACTTATCCTAAAATAAATTATTTACCATACTATACTATGTGCCAGGCAATCATTTAAACTTTCCAAATTGTGGTAGGGGAGTTTGCTATCAATTACATTTAGAAAGTTTTACAGAATTTAAGAATATTCGGCCAAACTCAGAGTTTTTTTTTTCAGAAATTATTAATTTCGCTTACCTCAAATACGTTTATACTTATTTGTCTCTAAACGGGTTTAAAAAAATTATTTGTACAAATATTAACATGATAAATGTTTTATACTTTTATCTTGAAAAATATAGAAATGTTCAAATTATTAAATTTGTTGCAGAAAGCGCCTCATTTATAAACATAATTGTGTTTCATGTTCACAGATGCCCAGTACAGATCGACTATCGTTTGTAAATCTTTGGAGTGTGTACGATCAGGTGAGGAAACTATTATTATTATTATAAGCACCACGTCTTACTACCCGTTCTGATTATACGCACTTACGCTAATGTGTAATAGTAGGGTTATTGTGAGATGAAATGGAGGACCTACAGTTTAAAGTGGGATCCTAACCACGGTAGAGGTCTGTCATTCCACACATTCACAAGCTGTGACTAGTAAAAAAAAAGAGTCTTGTGTCAGAGGTGAAGGAAGAATTTGGCAATCAAATAAATCTATGCCGGGACCGAGGATTAAACCCCGGATCCTCACTACGAATTATAACACCTTACCGCTAGACCATCAGGTTATCCAAACTATTATAAGTGCTTTAAAATAATTATTAGTAGATTATTTACTCCTCAACTTCCCTGTCAGTGACAGTGGAATGTAAATGGCTATCTCACACCTTTGAGCACTTGGCCATGGCTGGATGTCAAATGTTCATAAGCATATGGATCGGTGGGTACGCGGGAAAAGGCGAAAATTTCATATGGTTTACTTTCATGATAATGGGTAAGTCGGGACTCAAATCCCAGCCGTGTTTACTGAAGATGAATTTTCCTAAAAAGTTATCACACAAATTCTTAAATATTTTTTTCTAAATTCGACCTTCCTTACACTTAAACAAATAAATGTGGATACGTGAATAGGCCGGAAGGGTAATAAGACGCAAAGCACAAAAAGATAATTATAGGCCTACCAATAGGGTTTAGAATATGAGGGTATATTTATAATAAGCTTACCAACATTTTTGTGGATATGAAGGGAGGATTTGAGTAGGAAAATAACCCTCTCTCACCACCACCAAACAGGATTAAATCCCCAATACCCCCTTTCCCACAAACCACGTAAGAATTTTTTTTTTTCATATATTATTTGAGGTATTTAACGTGCACTTTCTGAACCGATTGATTATATCAGCACACGACTTATAAACTAACAGACAAAACATCCAGACCCCGAATGTGAAGGGGGAATTCAACATTTCACCAATGATATATTTTTCGGACATACCAGGAATAGAACCCGGGAACATTGGCTTAGTAGACAGAAACTCTAGAGAAGATTGACCCTGGTGGGTGTTTTAAGGTGCGAGTGTAAAGAACGCGACTTAAAGGCAGTATTTTTTCAGTTTTTATATCAAAATATTCTTAGTCAAAACAAATACAAAACTGCTTCAGTAAAAAGTCTTTAATTTTATTTATATAGTGATATCAACTATTTTTTAATATCTGTCAAGGGTGTCCTGAAATTCAATGACAATTTTTTTATCTTTATTTAAAAAAATTCGTTATCTAATGCCACAACGGTCATGACACACATTCGAAAACTGTTGATATCACCATGTGAAGAAAATTAAACTCTATGTTTCTACCGGATAGTTTTTTTGTTTGTTTACATAGCCTTTTTTCGCGTCTCTTTCCACCTCACCTTAAGAGATGTCATGCCATTTTATTACCACTGTACGTTAATTAGGTTCTACTAATGGTCGAGGTAGCAGGTGATAAGACGGATAGGTTCCTAAACGCAGAATGGCGTGTGGAGCCCTGTTCCTCCGTCAAACGACGGATATCTCAATCATCTGGAAAGAAGAATATTCCAGATTTCTTTTTTACAGCGCAACTCACTATCCATATCAATATGTCCCTATAGAGCTTAATATAAAATGGGTAGATTAGCTTATTTTCAAAGACGTTTCATGCGAAATGTCTTAGATCTGAGGTAAAAAGGTCAAATGGTTAGAAATATAGATTCAGTCTTCCTCAAACAACTATAAACTTTTTTTAAACAAGGTCACTACAGAACATTCCAATTAATTAAATTAGTTGAAAAATGACATCTGAGCACTAGAATCGAACAAGAGAACTTTGGTTTAGCGCACCAATGCTTACCAGTGAGCGATCCAGGATTCTTGCTCTGCTCAGAATCATTATTAACTAATATTTCAAGGTCGAGTCCGTGATGGATGTACGTAAATTGTCAGCCACATATGATCGATCAATTAATATCGCGAGTTATCAAACACCACAGCCACACGTGACTCGGAAGGTTTGTTATGCAGCCTAGTGTACCATACATGACGGTAATTAAAGCTAATTTAAATTAATATCAACACTCAAGTTGACAATCGCAGGACAGGATAGAGAAGTCGAAACCAAGGTGGTACGGCCGTGTGAGTAGAATGGAGGTTGAGAAGATAGGACATGATATGTTAGATATTCAAGTGGGAGGGGGAAGGCCAAGAGGAAGACCAAGAGACAGGTGGCTGAAGGGAGTACAGAGGAATGTGGAGGAAACAGGAGAGGACTGGGTGGGCTATGGAGTAGGAGGAGAGGTGATGGGAAGAAAGGATACATTGTAGAGGACTGGGTGGGCTATGGAGTAGGAGGAAAGGCGATGGGAAGAAAGGATACATTGGAGAGGACTGGGTGGGCTATGGAGTAGG
>CABEEJ010007800.1:13712-27979 GCA_901482245.1 Timema douglasi | reverse complement strand
GAAGGGGCTCTCGAATGTTAACCGACACTGAGTTAAATAAACCATTAAACTTGAAAGAGCCTTGACGCCCTTGCGGGCTGATTATGCTCATGCCGCAGATTCAAATATAGAAACTGTGGCGCCTTATACTAGCGGCCAGCATATCTGTGATAGGTTATTATAGTTTAAAGGCAATCAATCTGAAAATAACGGCAGAACCGGGTTCCGCGACCATGCAGGGTCTCTTTTTACACCTATAAGTATAATTGCCACCATGTGTGCTCATGTCGCGGATTCAAATATAGAAATTGTGGGACCTTAAACCTATTTATTAGAAATGTGTTTAAACTTATATCTACTCTGTTGCCATCTATTAGAATATTTGGAACTATCAACTCTTCTGCCATCTATTAGAATATTTGGAACTAATTATATACTCTTCTGCCATCTATTAGAATATTTGGAACTATATTTCTGATTGGTTCCATTTATTTTTCTAATGTTGGTTAAAAACGGTTAGTTTATTGTGGATGTGGCGGACTTCTGGGAGCTGTATTGTTTAGGTAAATAAAGGTATCTAATAATTTAAGATTGTATTACGTATTATAACTTGTTTAAATACTACGTCAATTATGATTGGTCAATTAATTTATGTTCTTAATAAACCAATGCTCGGTGTAAAAATTTAGTTCAAAACGATAAACATCCTATAATAATAATTGTATTGCAACTTTTCTAACAAAAAAAAGGTAAGTTATATATATTAGGGTGCTTAGTATTATTTTAATTTGTTTCAACTTTAAAAAACAAAGGGTCTTAGCCTTAAAATTAGTTTTCCGATTTTAAATTAAGAACTGTTAGTCTATAACTCTCTTGTTAGTATGTTAGTTTTGGGTTTTTACTAAGGTACCAAAGGTTTGCCCTCTTGTAACATACTTAAACATTGTGCGGGATATACAAGTGTATTTATTGCTTTATATTCCTTGAATACTAAAAGTACATTTGTCAAACCCCTTGGAATTGGTGAAATTCATTTGGAGAGGTAACAGCCTAAAAACCCGCCTCGGTGGTGTAGTTAGCAAACGGGCTGGTTTCGTGTTGAGCTAGACTGCCGAGGATGGGGAGATCGAGGTTAGAATCTTGGTCAGGTGAATTGGGGCGGGTTTTTCCTAAATCATTTTTCACTCTCCCACCACACAAATGTGGGTTCAATTCCTCTAAATTCAACCTTCTCAATTCTAAACCCATTATTGGAAGTAGTACTTAAGCGTATAATCCTAACGGGTAGTAAGATGTGTTGATATAATTTAATTCGACTTTGAACATTTTGAAGCTTTGCACACCAAAATTCAATACTCGTTAATCAATGTTTTTAAGAAGAAATTCTACTGTTTCTCACAAGTAAAACATTTATTCTTTCGATGGTTGTTTTTAGGCACTCTCTAGAACAAGTCGACTGAACAGTTCTGAGTGTTCGTTTGGGGGGTAGGGGGCCATGCATTGGAGTGTATTCTTGGAGGGTGGCCCCAGACGGGTGAACCACGCAGCAGTGTGCGTAGGAGACAGGATCTACTCTTTCGGGGGCTACTGCACTGGAGAGAACTATCATAAGCGCAAGCCCATTGATGTCCACATCTTGAATACAGGTGAAACTTATCGAAAAATTGCTCTTGATAACCTTTTACAAATAAATTGAAAATTTATAGGGCCTATCTAATTTAAAAAGTATAAATAGGTATCTTACAAACTATTTTAACATTTTGTACATGCAAAAACAAATTGATTTAATTCTCGATTAGGCTACCATATGTGTAACAAATTAAGTATTAATTTCATTAGGAACTTGCAAGTTCATTGCCGCACTAACGAAAGTACGCCACCTGTCCCTATATTAAGCTTGTTCTATCCAGTCCACCTCACTACACTGTCTCCCTATGTTGAGCTAGTTCTATCCAGTCCACCTCACTACACTGTCTCCCTATCTTGAGCTAGTTCTATCCAGACCACCTCATTACACCCTCTCTCTTTCAGGTTCATTCTAATGTTATCCTCCCATCTGCGTATAGGTTTTTCCAATGGTCTCTTCCTATTGGCTTCGCCAGTCGGTACCCTGAACACGATTCTAGCGCCTTCGCTGCATGTCTTGCTCACAGTAATCTTTGAGATTTGACTCTAGTAAAAAGTCTTGTGATTATTATTGGGGTATGCAACTCATAATTATGTCACCTCCTCCACTCACTAGTATCTTCATCAATTTTTGGACCATTTATCTTCCTAAACACCGTGGGAGATCAGGGTTCGAAACCTAGTCAGGTAAACTGAGAGTGGTGTTTGCTAAATTGCATTTCACTCTCTATCCACAAAAATGCGGGTACACCTTCTCTAAATTCATCTTCCCTCATCTGTAACATATTAGTGTGATCGACATAATACGTGTATAACACCAGACTCGTAGTAAAACGCAGTGCATAAAAAAAATCCTTCTGGGGACAGTATCTAGAGAGTCGCTTGTCTCTTTCAGTCACCTTCCGCTGGACATCCCTGCCTGTACCCAGGCTGCTAAGTGCGGAGGGTTTGGACATGCCGTTCCAGAGGTATGGGCACACCGTCGTGGCTCTGGACAACCTGATATACCTCTGGGGGGGCCGCAACGACGAGCTGGCCTGTAATATTCTCTACTGTCTCGACACAGGTGAGGATTGTGGATTTTGGACCACTGCTCAGGGTCTTCAGGAGGACTTTTTGTCGGTGTGTTTTTATGTGGAATACATTTAGAGTCTCGTACAATGAATATGTTATAGTGTTTGGTTGAAATGTGATAGCTGCAGATTGCTTCTATCTATACCTTGTAAAAAGATGATTTTAAGTGAAATTCCTAAAACCCGCTTCATCTGGGGAGATCAGGGTGGTTTTTCATAAATGTCTTTATATTCTCCTTCCACACAAATGTGGGCACACTTCCTCAAAATTCAACCTTCCTTAAATGCAAGTACGCTAGCTCTAAAATGATTTCTTTCTAATCCCTATCCCATTAAAGTAAACTATCATATATGAATATAGCTTGCACAGGTAGTAAGATGCGGAGATAAACAAAAACCAACTTCTGAGGAGCGTCCATATATAGTTTTACCTAGGAGGCCGGCCTCTTGGTCTAGCATTACTGGCTACCAACACAGGTTTAATTCTCGGCGGTACCGTAGGTATTATTCCTGAAGGGGAATTGTTCCTGTGTTCACCATGGTCTGGTTAGTTAGACTTGAGTTATGTTTAGAATGTCTACTGGCACTACATAATAATCATCATCATCATTATTATATCAGAGGCAATGTGACCGCACCTACATGGTGCCTCAACCTCAAAAGTCGGTAATATATTCACCACCGTCATATAATATTCCGTTTCAAATATCATTTTATGGCTTTAGCCCACCGAATACAAGCCTCGGTTAGTTTTTCGAAAGACTTACTCATGGAATAAACTCGTTGCAGTAACCTTGAAGTGGAGCATACCGCAGGTGTGTGGCCAAGTTCCGGGCGCGAGGGACGGCCATTCGGCCTGCGTCATTGACCACTGCATGTACATCTTCGGAGGGTTCGTGGAGAACATCGATCGCTTCTCCCAGGAGGTGTACATGCTGGATTTGCTGACATTCCACTGGAGCAATGTCAACACTCAGGTACATGCTGGATTTGCTGACTTTACAGTAGCCCCGTGGCTTCTTTGGTGCTGACTGACAGCTCACAGCTGACTTCTGACAGTCAACATTTAGGTATATACCTAAATTTTGACTGTCTGAAANTACAGTAGCCCCGTGGCTTCTTTGGTGCTGACTGACAGCTCACAGCTGACTTCTGACAGTCAACATTTAGGTATATACCTAAATTTTGACTGTCTGAAAGGGACAGCTGCTAAACACATGTTTTTGCAGATCATATGGTTCGGCGTAGGGATACATAATTTGTTCTCGTAACTTTTCAAAGCTCTCAGCTGTGAGCTGTCAGTCATTACCAAAGAAGTCATGGGGCTACTGTACATATAATTATATCAACACGTTTGACGCACAGGACACAGTAAAATACAGGCTATTTCTTTGATTCATGTCACGTGTATGTAGAGCTGAAGTTATAACTTGTTGGGAGCTGACGGTGCTTGTCATTCACCAGGGTGCTCCGCCCCCGTACCGCGACTTTCACTCTGCCACAGCAGTGGGGCGACGTATGTACGTGTTTGGCGGTCGGGGTGACTTGAACGGGCCGCTCCACTCTCAGGAGGAGGTGTACTGCAACAATATAATGTACCTGGACACCGCGACCAACCGCTGGCATCGGCCCGTCACCCACGGCAACACCCCTATTGGACGACGGAGCCACTCCTCATGTCAGTATGACTGTTATAAGGCTCTTATAGCGGCTGCTGATAGTGTAACCCGTCGAAGATCGAACCGGTCTTTTCTCCATCTTCTTATTTAAATATTGTCCATGGCAGCTTCTCGAGGTTAATTAATTAATGGCGGGGGTGGAGAACGTAGCCGATTAAATAAGTAGAAATTTATGAAGTAGATGCTGAAGCTTTATTTTAAATAAACATTAATAGACATTTTAAACCACTAATTACATCATGAAAAGAAAACTGTTGCACCATTTATGACCCTTCTCTAATTTCTTGACTTTCTTCACCTTCATTGTAACTTTACAACAATAAAGGGGCGCCGTATCGAATCAGAATGACCATATCAAATAATCTGAATAAAATGACACTAATCGTCACACGATGAAAACGGACAAGGGATAACCTTATTTTCCGACTCGCAACACGACATAACAGTATCCATGATGAAACGAATTAGCCCCTAATACTCATTCGCGTGTTACTCGACGTGTTTAGCTACCACACGCAGGTGGACAAACACGTCTTCACTGTTCGGGTGCTAACCGGGAAGTGTGTTGCGTCTGACTCTTCACTTCCACATATTGTCAAAACACAGATGCTAAAGCTGATGTGCTGATTGGCTATCTGTTCGCGCCAAACCTCCCCTTTTCAATGTGAAGCCATAGGTGCAAGCCACGGGTGCATCTCACGGCTTCCGGGTACAGATAAAATAAATCAGCACGATGCTTGAAAGTGAAAGGTAAACATAATAAATTTAGATGATGCTAACACAACAAAGACTTTACAAAAATGAAAACTACTAGATTTAAAAGTTAAAAGCCTAAAAATAAAATTTAAAACATATATTGCTTACAACTTTGATTTTGATTTGGACAACTTATAATTAACATTAAACCCCACACTTTCTTATAATCAAACATTTGGTACTAATATAGAGATTAAATTAGGCCTAAAAAAGAATGATATATTAAAGATGCTGAAGGCTTAATATTAAATTAGGCCTTATAAATATTGGGCACTTGCAAGCCTCTTACATTCATAGTGAATTTAGTGGTTTTAACAATGATTTTAAATTAACAAAATAAACAATGGCAGAATAATATATGCAAATGAAATGGTCGAGAGCTAAGGGCCTAAAACTCTGACCACCTTACAATAGCTATAATATCCCATGTATTGTGAGTATACATCTGCGGAACAGGTCTTTTGAGCTAGAATCAAAACAAATATTATTCACTAATTTCAGTTAACTTTCAAATTTAATCATATCCTTGTTAAATTTGCTAAAGTTTTGGAGCCAAGTCCTAAAAGTAGAAGGTGAGGTTATTTTTTGCATGTTTAAATACCTCGAACGACAAAAATAAATACAATGACCACACAAAGATACTTATGTGAATTTATTTGATGGGAAAAGCTTCACTAGAACAGAGTTTCCTATTTGTTAAAAAAATATACACCAGGACAAGTGAATCAAATCCGGGGAGTAGGCTTATTGCGTTAATGATCTCCCACTGTGCTACCTAGGATTAGTGTGCTCAGGGCTATTCTTCACTCATATCTACCACTGTGCTAGCCAGGATTAGTGTGCTCAGGGCTATTCTTCACTCATATCTACCACTGAGCTAGCCAGGATTAGTGTGCTCATGGCTATTCTTCACTTATATCTACCACTGTGCTACCCAGGATTAGTGTGCTCAGGGCTATTTTTCACTCATATCTACCACTGTGATACCCAGGATTAGTGTGCTCATGGCTATTCTTCACTCATATCTACCACTGAGCTAGCCAGGATTAGTGTGCTCAGGGCTATTCTTCACTCATATCTACCACTGTGCTACCCAGGATTAGTGTGCTCATGGCTATTATTCACTCATATCTACCACTGTGCTACCCAGGACTAGTGTGCTCAGGGCTATTCTTCACTCATATCTACCACTGAGCTAGCCAGGATTAGTGTGCTCAGGGCTATTCTTCACTCATATCTACCACTTGAGCTAGCCAGGATTAGTGTGCTCATGGCTATTCTTCACTTATATCTACCACTGTGCTACCCAGGATTAGTGTGCTCAGGGCTATTCTTCACTCATATCTACCACTGTGCTACCCAGAATTAGTGTGCTCAGGGTTATTCTTCACTCATATCTACCACTGTGCTACCTAGGATTAGTGTGCTCAGGGCTATTCTTCACTCATATCTACCACTGAGCTACCCAGGATTAGTGTGCTCAGGGTCATTCTTCACTCATATCTACAACTGAGCTAGCCAGGATTAGTGTTGCTCAGGGTCATTCTTCACTCATATCTACCACTGAGCTAGCCAGGATTAGTGTGCTCAGGGTCATTCTTCACTCATATCTACCACAGAGCTAGCCAGGATTAGTGTGCTCAGGGCTATTCTTCACTCATATCTACCACAGAGCTACCCAGGATTAGTGTGCTTAGGGTCATTCTACACTCATATCTACCACTGAGTTAGCCAGGATTAGTGTGCTCAGGGCTATTCTTCACTCATCTACCACTGTGCTACCTAGGATTAGTGTGCTCAGGGTTATTCTTCACTCATATCTACCACTGAGCTACCTGGAATTAATGTGCTCAGGGCTATTCTTCACTCATATCTACCACAGAGCTACCCATGATTAGTGTGCTCATGGCTATTCTTCACTCATATCTACCACAGAGCTACCCATGATTAGTGTGTTCATGGCTATTCTTCACTCATATCTACCACTGTGCTACCCAGGATTAGTGTGCTCAGGGCTATTCTTCACTCATCTACCACTGTGCTACCTAGAATTAGTGTGCTCAGGGTTATTCTTCACTCATGTCTACCAGTGTGCTACCTAGGATTAGTGTGCTCAGGGTTAGTGTTCACTCATAGCCAAAAGCAGAGTCTAAAATGAACGTCTAGTTACGTGGAACTATCAGAAGAATGCATAGTGTATAGGTCGATCATTGGCTTTCCAAGCCAAAGGTCCCAGGTTCCAACCCTGTGTGCAGGTGTTATTTATCATCTATTGAAGTGTTAAAGAGCTTACTAACCCCGAGTGAATCTGTTCCAGTCCTGTACGAAGGTGACCTGTACGTGTTTGGGGGCTACAATGGTCTCTTGAAGGAGCACTACAATGATCTACACAGGTTCTCACCGCGTGAGTTGTCATTAGCTACTTTGTGGTCCGGTTTGTCCGTGACTTTATTCGCACAAATTAAGGCACAATTTTTTTTTTTTTTAATTCGACCTTTCATATCCCTTCCCGATTACCGTAAATATAACGCTAAGCCAAATTGGCAATAAAATGTGGTTGGTGTAAAATAATAATGACACGCTTTGGTAGTGAAATGGTCTAAAGTGCCAAACTTGTGATAGTCTGGGCCACCGTTAACTGGGAGATCGGGTTTCAAAGCCTGGTTGGGTGTACTGATGGTGGTTTTTCCCTAAACTGCCACTCTCCCTCCATGTAAATGCTGTTACACTTCATATAAATTTAAGCTTGTTCCTAAAATATTATCATAATTAGTATATACCATAAGTTTAACCTGAATGTGTAGTAAGACGCAGTGCTAAACAATTTTTTTTATTTCATATCCGCGGTGAAGAGGTTTTTCTCATAAATTGGTTACTTTTCGTTATAAAATGTTTTAATTTCTAAGTTTTTTTATGAAACTTGTTATAGTTCCCTGTCTCCAATGACCGACACCAGGTGAACATGAACTGTTGTGTATATTATCCTGTATCGCGTGTCTAGAAAGTAACAAGTGGTGTGAAGTGTTCCCGCACGGGGCCCCGCCGAGCAAGCGTCGCAGACAGTCCTGCCTGGTGGTCGGCCGAAGGCTCTTCCTGTTTGGGGGCACAAGCCCGATGCCAGCGACACAAATGGTTATACCTATACCTGCGAATATGGAGCCAGGGGAGATAGAGGTATTGATGGATATGCCGGTCGAGGAGCAGGCCGTCATCAATATCATGGAGATCATCGTCGACGGAGAAGTAGTGCTAGTGGACCACAACGATCTGCACGTCATGGACTTTGGTGGGTCAATTCCGTCATAGAATCACTTTTAAATAGTGGTGGCCCAAGTCACCTCTTTCAATTCCCAAAATTGAATATATTTAATATTCTCTTAGGCCTCTGCCGTGGTTCGGATCCCACGTTAAACTGTGGGTCCTCCATTTCATCTCACAATCACCCTACCACTACACATTAGCGTAAGTGCGTATAACTCGAACGGGTAGTAAGACGCGGCGCTAATAATAATAATAATAATAATAATACTCTCTTAGGTGAATAAAAGTGCATATTTTTTTTTAAGGTGCTAGAATAGTCGAATAAAATTTCATAAATGCCAGAAACTAAGGGGGCTTTAAACTTGTATGGATGAAGCTGTCCAGCAGTAGGAGAACAAACAGGGGAGAAGGAAAATACAAATCTCACTAAAATTTGTGTTGTAATCCCCACCCCTTATTAAATTACATTCTATTCACAAAGATCCATGATACACTCCTATAACAGTTACTTTTCGTTTCCCCGACATTTAGCTCATTAACGCTCAACAGAAATATGTAATTCTTTTTTACTTTTCTGAAGGGAAGATTTCAACTTTTTTTTATCACATTTAAATGTATAACCCGAACAGGTAGTAAAACGCAAGGTGCTAAAAAATACGTTTATAAAACTAAATTTTCAGGGTTGTAGAAAATAGTTTATTGTTCATTCCAGTAAACATAAAACTGGTGTACTGTTTAAAGTTTTTATTAACATAAGACTTGTGATATCTTGGCTACCTAGGCATTTCCCTTAGTCGCTCCGCTTGAAGTAATATTATATTGTATTGTTTGTATTATTGTATTCCCATCTTGTAAAGCAAGTTATTTTCAAAACATGCAATTCAATTACTTCACATTGTTTTAAAATGAATATATTTATTTGTAACATACCCTTTGTCTACACTATATTTGGAAGAAGGTACAGGAAAGGTGGATAGAAACATATAAAAGGGGGACGAACACGTTATGGCTTTTACAATGAAAAGATGAACACAGTTCACACTTTACACTGCTGCCAATGGACAGAGAGGTAATGGTTGCCTCTTAAAGAAAATTGATCGTCACCGCCCAATCCCCCGACCTAGGTTTCATTCTATCGGAACTCGTTAGAGGAGGAGTGTGACCCTGATGAGTTCCGATAGAATGAAACCTGGATTGGGCGGTGATGATCAATTTTCTTTAAGATACATTCATTACCTCTTTGTCCATTGGCAGCAGTGTAAAGTGTGAACTGTGTTCTTCTTTTCATTGTAAATGCCATATTGTGTTCGTCCCCCCTTTTATATGTTTCTATCCACCTTTCCTGTACCTTCTTGCAAATATATTACAATTACCTCATAAAGCGAAAAGAGGTTTTCCTTATAGATTTGAAAATATTGTGTTTAGGTTTACTTTTTATCTTTATTTTTGGACAAATTTGTTAAGAAAATGTGTACAACTTTTCTACGGGCTTTTTACAGTAATATAATGAAATATTATTTTAACTGATCACGATTCTCAATAAGAGATAATGTTAAGGCTATAACAGTAGGATGCTCTCATATTCGGAATATTATGTTTACGGATATTTTACCCCAATAGATTAAATAGATCAATAATTTACCACAAGGTCATATTTTTTAAAGCTTGTCATCTGGAATTTTTTTTATCTTAGAGGTGCATTAAAGTTTTAGTCATGGCCAAGAAGTACAATCTAAAAAAAGAAAGTTTGAGAACCGCTAGTGTATGTAACGCATAAGATTGGGCCATAGTGTAATCTTTCAAGGTAAACTAACAGTATGTAATAGCTCATAATGGCAATATTTGAACAATACTTGAATACTGTATTGGCCCAAATATAAGGCGATGTTTTTCTCCTAGTTCTTTCGAAAACCATACTCTTATTATATGTGCAGCCTAATATTTTCCACAAAAAAAAGAAGGCAGATTTCTACATAGGTCTATTTTGTAGCATGCTGGAATTGTACTGGCCGCCGGGAGGGAAGCTTAAAGTCAAAACGGAGAGGATTCGCCCCACCCCCATTTTTAGTGTCACCGGGCTGGCTGGAACCATGTGTCTTAATATATCTACTCTTCATTGTCGATTATTTGCTAATTATTATTATTAGCACCGCGTCTTACTACCCGTTCGGGTTATACGCACTTACGCTAATGTGTAATGGTAGGGTGATTGTGAGATGAAATGGAGGACCTACAGTTTAACGTGGGATCCGAACCACGGTGGAGGCCTGGCATTCCCCACATTCACAAGATGTCTTGTCAGAGGTGAAGGAAGGGTTTGGTAATCAGATAAATCTGTGCCGGGACCGAGGATTGAACCCCGGCCGCCAGCATAGAAGTCTGACACCTTACCCCTAGACCACCAGGTCACTGATTTGTTAATTCAGCACGTTCAGTTTTACTGGTAAAAACTGTAAGGGAGTGAGGGCTGGTACCTTTAAATAATAATTAAGGTAATTTTATTCTCACTTAAGCTTTAATTTAAAAAAGTGTGTCAAAGTTGTTACAGTTTTTACCTCTGTTACTTTCATAATGTCAGGTCGTATTTTATTTGAGACAATTTATTTTTAATGTAACACACCTTCAAAATATTATGGTCATATTATGTGTGAGCCCTTAGCCATATTCGGGCCAATATGGAACAGTTAAAGGGAATGTTCACTTTGTTCCTTGTTTATATCACAAGCGGCTGTGTGTTGTGTTTCAGAGCCAACCCTTCAGACCTTGTGCCTCTTAACGGTTATTAGACATAATATCAGCAGCGAGTGGCTGCCCGCCAGTCTCAAGTAAGTCCCTGGTGGGGAACACCCTGTTATATTAGTGAGAACGTGTGTCAGAGACGAGCTTAAAATAATACTTGACGGACCCACCACTTGGGTGAGCACGGGGACCGACTCGTCAAGGATAGTTTGTCAGTGACGGAAAGGTCAGGGGCTCCAGTCACAACCAAAGTATTGGAGATAGTTTTTCCTAGGTGGCTTCCCAATTTTTCTCCGTGAAAATGGAGGTACATTTCCTCTTATGTTTCATCCTCACTCCCACCCTATTAAAGTAATTAAATGTGGACAGTAATTAACTTATTTAAGGCCGAGACTATAAAGCTTTCACGCCATATTTCTTCCTTTACTCACGTCCATTCCTATCCTCTCACACACTTTCTATTATCTGCTCCTTGCATCTTTTTCTTGGTCTCCATACTTTCTTTTTCCTTTGTTCTTCAACTTTATCAATTACTTTGGTGTTTACTCCTTTTCCATCCTCATTACATGCCCATACCATCTCAGCCTTGCTTCCTCTACTTATCTCATGTACTCCAACATCCTCATTACATGTCCATACCATCTCAGTCTTGCTTCCTCTACTATCTCATGTACTCCCTGTACCCTAACTCATTCCCGAGGCCTCCACTTGACCAGTCTTTCTTACATTCACTGTCCGTGTTTCTGCTGCGTGTGGGACAATGTGTACAAGATACTAGGCCTTGTCCTCTTACTTCTCACCCCCATCACTTCATACTTCACCAGGATAAATTTAATTCAGAGGAATATGAAAACATTTTCCTTAACTGACCCAGCCACAGGCCGGAAACAGTTGATGATGATTATTTGGATAAAGATGATTTGAATGACAATATTTCTTAAAGATATAAACATGCTGTTGTCATTCAAATGAGTTTTATAATTCTTGGTCCTAAATCATAAAGATCGGCAAAGGTTCACCCTAGCCTCAGTCCAAACATTTTAAGTTTTGTTATATTTCGAACATTGTTTCAGGTCCGAGCTACGTTACATGACTACCAACAACACCATCAGTCGACCAATCAACAGCATGGGCTAGTCTGTCTAAGATAACTGTGCATTTGTTTGGGACAGAGTTACGTAGAGGCTGGAGGGAGGGGGTACATATTTATTGTGACCTTGAACTTGGAAACGGAGGGGATGTTAATCTGTCTCCGATGTTTGTTTTATCATGCTCATGTTTGTTTGTAGGGTTTTCGTTTTAATATCAAGCTTTGGGGGTGTGCAAAGTTTTTTTTTTTTTAATTCAAAGCGAAGTCAAATTTGTGGTTTGTTAAATGCTTCCGAAGCTGGATGGAAGGTTAAAAAAAAGTTTTATGTATTATTTTGTGCATATTTATATTACTTTATAGGTTAAATATATTATATAGAAGAGTTCTTTTGATTTGTTTTTTTACCGATTTTGGCCCAAATTAATAAATAATGTTACAATTTATAACTAAAAGACATGCAAAATTTGAGGTTATTTTTCTTAAAAAGCGATGATATTAAATGCTGAAAGTGATGTTATTATTCATGTAAATACAAGTCAAATTAGTATCCATTAAAAAAAATTAGGATAAAACTGTCTATTTTCGGTTCATATTGTGTATTTAACTATTTACTAACATATATAAATATGCACAAAACTTTCACGCTTAGTAATATCAAACTCAATATCATTTTACCTTCCGAGTTTTACAAATAGCAATAACGAAATAATCAATTATCACTCTATGTTTAAACCAAGAATAATCACCAAAACATTTCTTCAGAGAAGACTAAACTACTATCAAATAAGGAGAAGGGAATAAAAATAAAAAAGATACATTAATGTCCTTGCTTGAACCTAGCGTGAAATCTTTTAAAGGCTGAAAATAAAGAATCGATCTAATTAAATTTAAGTAGAATAATGTTAACCTAAAAAAAAGCCTAAGTCCATGAAAATTCTCCTATCCTATGATGTGTTTTATACCTTTAAATACAGCAAAAATTGATACTATCGGTATAAACGGCAGCCCTAGGGTAGTGCTATCACCAGTGCTACCATGTTGAACATTATATTGTATGACGTGGTATTGGCCCATTACAAAGCAATTGTTTTTTTTTTAAGGTAAATTTATATTATTCGCGTGAAAACAGTAGAATTTATGTAAAAACTCGTGATATCACAAATGAAAATTTGGTATGTCCTTATTTATAATATGTTATAAGATTACCATAAAATTTTGTCTTGTACATGACAACTTAAGGTGGACATATTGAACATGTGCAATTTGGTTATCAATATTTTTACTCTCGAAGCTATTTTTTTTCCTTTTTATTGGATCAAAGTCTAAGTTTTCCAAGCTTCCCACACCCCTATGAAGCTTGATTTAGATTTTTTTCAACTTTCTAAAAATTTTGGGGGAGAAGTGAATTTCTACCAGTGACGTTGAAGCAGTTCACATGAGTTTTTTCAGTTTTTTTTACAGTTATATAAATTCTCATTGGTGCAGCACATACAAGGAATATAAGAATTCTTTATCCGGTGAAACACCTTTTCGCCGACCAAATTGATTCTTGTGTTTGTTACTACAGAATATTGGAACACTCGAGTATATATTTGAAGGCTGTGCAAGATTTTTAAAACGCTGCTAACATCATTTCTTACATTTTTGCACACTCAAATCATAAAAGTCTAAAACTATAATAAACTCAGATAGAATTGTTCATATTTTCTTTGCAGTTTTTCATATCTTTTGTATCGCTTTTAGAGTTGTGTGTGGACGCTAACGATGCGAAAAAGTAATTCTCATATCATGTTGTGTTTACCATATGTATTAGATTTTCTGAATACTCTTTACATACATTATATATTAAGTCACTTATTTATTTCACACAAAAACAACTTTTAAAAATAATATATTGTGCCATTTGTTTTCTGTTTTTTTTTTGTTTTTTTTAACTGTAAATAAATAAATAAATAAAAAGAAATGGAAGATTCGTTATTAGAAGATAAATTAGCGGATTTAGGAGTCAAATGGAACATAAAAATATATATTTTAACATACATGTAGTTTTTTTTATTAAATATT
>CABEEJ010007799.1:0-21078 GCA_901482245.1 Timema douglasi | reverse complement strand
TTTTTTTTTTTTTTTTACAATTTTGTCCTGTTCCCTCAAGGACATTGACATGGGGATTGAGAGAATATCTAACATTGTATTAAGAAAGGAGGATGAATATTAAATTATATGTGTTGTAGTACCACTGTTCTTCTATTTTTTTCAAGGTCTATAACTATCTGTTGATTTCTCTGTTGACTACCATTACCTGTACATTATTTTCTTTGAATTACGTTTATTCAGTCCCCTGGTGAACTAGAAAAACCATCCTTGTAATTAATATCATAAAAATTTCCCTTTTGATAAGGATTAGTGTAATTAGGATTAGAATTGTTTCCCTGATTATTGGAATTTTCCCAAGTTCGAGTTCTCGGTTCCTCGCTTGGTCCCTGGATAGGTCGTGTCTGGTTATTTATATTGTCCCTAATTAATTGGTTTCCTCCATTTTGAAATGAACTACCCTGCATTTGTGGCCTAACCTTTTTATCCTAGAGCGCTCGTCAAATATCTCTAGAATTTCTCTCATTTCAACACTAGTTTTTACTCTAGCAGCTATAAGAGCATCTTGTATTTCGCGTGTAAAGTGATGCAATAACTGATTTACTAATCTTGCCTCATCAATAGGGATGTCCAAATTCCCTGCTTGCATGGCATATCTATTGTAATATTCACACATTGGCCCTTTATGTGGATCATACCAGCCTGTAAAAATATCATTTACTAATTTGTCCTTCTTACACACGGACCAAAATCTTTTACGAAAGTGTATCTTTGTCGCTCCATAGAATGTATAGTCAGCCTCGTGACTAGTTAATCCATACTTCAGCTTCATCTACTAGCTGTGAATTAAAAAATGCTTTTTTTTTGTGCCTCGGTGAGTTTACTATTTTCAAAAAGTCCATCCATTTTTTTTTACAAAAATTGTGCATCATGCACCCTATCATTATTTCCACTAAAGGTGGGTACAAATCCCATTAATTGATTCTGGATGCCTGTACTGGGTAATACCAAGGCACCAGCGGTAATTAGCGTCCCTTTTTCTACTACTTCAACATATTTTGACTTAGCCTGTTTGTTGTCGCATTTCTCTACTGTTCGTGACGTCTTGTCCACAGTCTCAGTCAAGTTGTCCTTAAACTTGTCCGATTGATGGTCAACTATTTCCTGTATGTAAGAATCTGGTACTGTATGTCCATCAAAGAGGTCATTTTGGAATCTACTGTTATCATTAAATATTTGCTGCTCTTTTTTCAACAGTCGCAAATTGCTCTGTTAAATTGTGTGCCTGCTCTAAAATTTCATTTTTATTCTTATCGCAGCTTTCCTGAGTAGTTTTTACCTTGAAATTTAAAGCGTCCTATCTGAGCTTTAAGATTTCATTTGCATTTTTAAGTTTTTTATCTGCTCATTCGTCTGCTTTTCTGATTTACTACAGTCTTCCCTAAGCGTCTGTAGTTCATCCCTTACCTGCGTTTGACCACTTTTAGTAAGTCGTACTTTTTTAAATTTTTTGTCAAAGTAGTTTTGTACTTTTTGAAATTTACCCTGCAATTCTTGTTATAAACTGTTGAATTGTTCATTTACACCCTTAAAATTTTCATCAAACTTTGTAATTATTTCTGATTATTTTCTTTTATTTCTTGGCTATTTTTATACAACCCTTTCATTTATTTTCTTACTTAACTTTTTACTCTTTTCATTACTCTCTTTCATTTTCTGACTTAACTGCGTTAATATTGCATTAAGGTCAATTGCTGAGATGGTTTGTTGAGCTATACCTTCTACCTTTGAAACATTTTCCACCCCTCTTAAGTCCTCTTCTTTATGAGCTATTGGTTCAACTACTTTCTCGATTTGCTGTTCACTTTGTTCCTCATCAGAGGCTTCTAGACAAAAAGGTTCATTTTACCATTGGTTGGGAATATTTTGTTAAAAGAAGGTTATCATCACTGCTGCTACTACTGTCTGTCTCTTCCATATCTAATGAAAATTTTGGTTTATAAATTACGTGATATTCTCCCTGCGTACTTCACCTTAAGTCTAGAATTTTTGACCTTCTTCTGAAACTACCTGGTTTGGAACTTCTTCTTCTTCTCCAGTCACCTGGTTTAGACATTTTTCTTCTCAAGTCACCTGGTTTGGACCTTCTTCTTAAGTCACCTAGTTTTTTGTGTGTGATAGTGATAAAGCACTTAAGTTGTTTGTGGCACTTTCATTTGTCTTTGTGCACTCACTTTCTCGGGTTGTGAACTGAATTAAATTTTTATTATTTCAGTTTATCAGGCCCTCCACGTTGGGAAGCCATTATTGTAACATTTAAAAGAGCTAGCCTGAAATATTAATGTTTGTTCGCCACCATCAGGGTGACATTTGATATAATGATTGAATTGGGTCCATGTTTGCTACTCTGTATTATAATAATTAAAAAGCGATGCTATCTTATTTTAGAAATTAAAAGTTCTGGTGTTTTATAGTTTTTTATTTTAAGTAGATAAACAATTTTTTGCTAGATATTTTACACGTTGTAGATTTTAATTTAAAAGCCCGACTATTACGTCATATACACAATTCCCGACACGTGGGATTTATAACACGGATTAATATTTCATATACTCTACCTACTCGGCTCCTCGTAACGAAGGAAGAGTGAATAGATGCGTACCCTGAAGAGGTATATCTAGCGACATTTCCTTCTCGAAGCTTCTTAGAATAAAAAAAAAGGTGCGGTCGTCAAGGTGCGTTTCTGTTCACAAAACTATGTTGTCTTTTTAAAGAGAAACGTAGAAAGATGTCGCCATACATTGTAACTTAACAACTTAGCACAAATAAATCCTACCACCCGCTCTCATTTATAATATCGTAATTTTGAATATAGATGTGAATAATAAATTATTGCTATGCATAATTTCATATCATTACATACTTTATTACTGCTGAAGTTGGGTTTTTTATAGTCCCAGGTCTTACTACTCTTTCAAATTATATGCATTTTTACTAATTACGTTCATTTGTCAGGGATGATGAAGGTTGAACTTAGAGGATGTGGAACCACATTCACATGGAGGGAGAGTGGAAAGCCATTTAGTAAAAACCCTTCTATCTACACTCAACCGTAATTCGAACCTCGATCTCCCAGTCATCGGCAGTCTAGTCTAAACGGAGAGTGACACCTTAGCCTTAAACTATGCGGCCACCAAAGCGAGTCTCAATTACTTTAATTATTCCGCCAAGTCACTTAATTTACGCCCCTCTCTTTGAAACTTGGATGGACCGACGCTTTAAAAAAAATTCAACATAAATCATTCTTTTATATTCACAAAATCACTGTTTTATTTTTATGAAGTCATTTATTCGCAATATTATTGGCTCCATCTTTTATCTGTGAAAGTTTTTATTTATTTCTTTTATTTATAGGCTTTAGATTATAATGTTTCCATCAGAGATGATGAATTCCAAAAATTGATATTTTAATGGCGAAAACAACATATTCAGTGTTTGCTAGGGACTGTTTAGAACAAGGTTTGTATCGCCTCTATTGCCACGCAAGCGCTACAGTATCTGAGCTTGTGCTAATTTGTGTTTTGTTTGCACATGGATCGCTGAAATATCACTGAGACTTGGAGCAGCCTAGCCTGACTAAGATCTCCTGTTTGGATTGCAGCAATAGTTTGTTATTTATAACTCCTAAAAGTAATTCAATTTTTTAATTAATATTTTTAATATCTTAATCAGGTTTTCTTCTTATCTGAATTTTATTATAAGAAGTTTTATTCGTCCATTTTGATAGGCATGTAAAACCTATGTTTTATTACACCCCCCTTTTTATAATGTAGTTCTTTGAATGTTATGTAATTGTGTTAGTATTTTACCTTAGTATTAATATACATATTATGTTGTCATTCGAGACTAATAGTAATTTAAACCTCATATTATTCGAGTTTGTTGGCTATTAGTTTACAAATCGAATCATATTAGTATATTTTTTCATTACTGGAACCAAAATCTCTAATAACTTTGTTTTGCATTCTTTTTGTGTTTAAAACTATTTTCTTCTTTAATTATAAATGTATCACATAAAACCAACATATTCCTTTGCGTTGATATTATATTTCTATATATAAAGTGTTACTATCTTTGCTGGTATAAATGTCTTTTTGAGATTCATAAATATTAATTTATATAGATATGAGAAAATATATAGTTTAATATATATTTAACTAAAAAGTATATTTAAATCTACTTTAAGTTAGTTTAGTGCTTAAACAAATATTACTAGTGTATTACATTATAATTTTAATTTCTTATGGAATTAATTACAAAATATTAACGTAAGACCCAGATGAAAACATAAATGTCTGCTTATAGAGCTGCAATCAATGCACGGGTGGACTAAACGTTAAGATTGTCTAGTCTGGTTTGCCAGTAATGGGAAAGTATAGGTACAAAGCCCAATCTGGTTTACTGACAAAAAAAAATCTAAATGGTTTCTAGCTCTCGCTTCAAGCATTTCCTCTAAATTCTATCTTCCTCATCCTAACTCTAATAATGTAGTTAGTCTCGCATATATCCAACGAATAGTAAGAATCAATGCAAAAAATTAATTAATTAAAGCTCTTAATATTAAAAAAAATTATTAATATATATATATATATGTTTTAAATAAATAAATCATATTAAAAAATTATTAAAATAAATATATATCTTTATTTTAATAAAAATTTTAATATGAAGAGCTTTAATTAATTTTTTGCATTGATTCTTACTACTCGTTGGATGTATGCGAAACTAACTACATTATTAGAGTTAGGATGAGGAAGGTAGAATTTAGAGGAAATGCGTGAAGCGAGAGCTGGAAACCATTTAGATTTTTGTTTTGTCGGTAAACCAGATTGGGCTTTGTATATATAAATATATATTTAGCAAACAATACAAATAACAATATTTATAGCTTTACATTGTCAAATGTTACAATTATTATTGTTTAGTTACCTATAGAATAGAGATAATTTATTAACTGTCTGCAGGTGCGTACTTCAAATCATGTTTAAAAACAATGGCGATAGGCTTGGAAGAATGAATTCTGTCACTTAGTCCTCTCACTCTACTTTTTTTTACTTTCTTTGCCAATGTGTCCTAGCCTTATTGGTATCTACTAGATCACTTGTTCACATAGGCATATTTTCTACATTGATACAAAGCTCTTCATGATGTGTCTAGTAGTGACATCATTCCTAATTACATGCAGGCCTATATTCTGTGTATGGCTAAAAACTACACACAAGCAAGGTAAGTTTTCTACCATTCTGGGTAAATGAAGTGTACATAAAGAACTACAAAATATGTATTCAAAGAAGGGAATGCAAACGAATTGGCTGGAGCTTGCAAAGACTCTTACATTGTCTACTGGAGAAAGGCAATTTTTGAATCAAATACACGAAGAAAAAGATTAAATATGAATAAAGGTTTTATACAGTTAATTATGGTGAAAATAATATGCTTTGGCTGTTATTAGTTTAAATTAAAATAAGTTTATTATTAAATTGAAATAAAACGTCTTCCAAGAATGAAAAATAAATCAGCTGAATCAAGAAAAAACCAAGGGAAAATAAACAAAGGTAAATTAATGGTATTTAGACATTTTTCCACTTCTAGGAAGATTATCTGTTACATTTAGTGTAGGTTGATATCACAAGTCACCAAACTAGAGTGTAGTAAAGCCCAACGTCATAATGAAGAGATCCATAGCAATGGGCAAAAGGTGTGTAAAAGAACGTCCCTACTAAAACCGTATGCAATCGACTAAATGTTATGCCATCTAATAGAGCACTTATAGAAGAATAAATACAAACTTTTGCCCTAAATAAAGTGACTCCATATTTTTACGCCAAGTATTTATAACGCAAAAAATCTAAAACAATTAAACCAAGTATTGTGATTATATAATTTTTTTAATTGAAAAATGACACCGCTCTACCGCTTAACTATCTGGAATTTATCCTCTGTCCAGGATCATTCTTCACTCATATTTCAAGGCAGAGTCTGTGAGAGACGTGTGACAATCGTCAGCAACATATCAAAACTCAAATAAGATTGCGATCTTAGATAACGCAGCAACCTTCAACTCGGGAGAGCTTTATGCTGCCAACTGTAAAATGACAATAATTGTACGAATGCACATATGATGTATTAAATATACAAACTATCAAAGTTTCTAAGTCCAGTTATAGTCCTGGGAGCGGGACGACTCCTGGAGAGCTCAGTGGTAAAATAACTGTCATACTAAGCCAAAGGTCCCGGGTTCGATTCCCGCCAACTATAATAGTTTGTTCTTTTTTTTAGCACAGTGTGCCTTACTACCCATTTGGTTTATAAATGTATGCACTAATTACGTTAATGGTTTTTACGGATTAGGGGGGATATATTTGGAGAAAGTGTAACAACATTTGCGTAAAGGAAGAGTGGAAATCCATTTTTAAAACCCACCATCAGTACACCTGACTGAGATTCTAACCTCGATCTCCCCATCATCGGCAGTCTATTCTACTGCAAGAGTAACGCGTTAGACCATGCAGCCACCGGAGCGGGTTAACATGTCTAATTACTCCATCAGTGAGATGATAAGAATTCAGTCAAAATTCTTCTAGTTTGTAATAAAGTGAGCGTTAAGAGTGCTACATCGTAGAGCATTGAGACGAGTTGCAGAAGTTTAGAAATTCCACATTATTTAAGAAGTTCTTTAATAAGATTTAAGAGCGTTTTCAACCAAGTGTAGGCACAATTTATTAGCTGATTTCTGACAAGATAAAAATCATTAAATTCTGAGTTTTTTTTATTTCAACGAAGCCTTACGCAAAAATGTGTACTTGTATTATTAAAGAAAAAGGTTAAAAACCTGGATCTAGCCTTCCCCTATCAAATAAAGTCATGTTTTAATAGGGTTTTAATAAGTTTTAAGATAATGTGGGATTGTTTTATAAGGTTTTATATAAGTTATCACACCTTATTTAAAACGATTTAAACTTAAAATTTCAACTTTTTAAATGCTCAAAACATTTGCCTACATTTTTATGAAAAAATGAGTAAAAAATATCAAACCACTTCATAAATTAAATCCAGGATTTCTAAACGTCTGCAACGCATCTTAGTGCTCTCCCATGTAGCACCCTTATTGTTAAACGTTAGTGGTGAATGATTATATTTAATCTTCTTAAGGTGTAAATTTGTTTAACATTAGGAAAAAAAAATGTTTTATGGCATTGAGACTATGGGTTGGACTAAATAAACCACATATTATTGGAATACTGACTTGCAAATAAAGAGTGTTCTAAAATCAAATCAACTCTTGTTTTGTTTAAATAAACATGTCTAAAAATTCAATGTGTTATAATATTTAGCACCGCGTCTTACTACCCGTTCGGGTTATACGCTTTCAATGTGTTATTCATTAATTAGTTTTGGGAGGATAACACAAGAAATTCCCCGGGTAAAATATGTGGGACCCTCCCGGGTCAATAACATAGTTCCCAAGCCCTTGGATGAGAGAATGGGCTGAACTCCGTATAAGAATACTTTGATAGTTATAATAACTTTATTTCTCAACTAGAAACTGTCCATTATCTTAAATATAGTATTTCAACTTATAGTACTCGTACTTCTAGCTGTGAAGATGTATATACAGTTTTATAACTAAGATTATATCCCTCAAGGTAAGTTGTGTCTGTTTTTTTTTTCCTTTCTTTTTTACAATCCTAAAATGTCTTGCTTTTGTATTCAGAACGGTAGGGTAAACATTTCTACTGTTCGGTTCTCTAATTATATTTTAACATTCTACACAGGTATAGTGACTAAGTTCATTGCAAGATGCTTTCTTAAAATAGGAAGAGGCAGAAATAATTAGACGAGCTATGCTGAGGAAAATGATGAACAACATGGGAAGGTTTGCCTGACTTCCGGTGGAACTCATCTGAGTGACATTATCTTCAAAAAATGAAAAATTGTAGTATTTAGTTGGCTTTTATTTAGCTAGTGAATATTTACTTTTCAATTAAATTGTTAACTATTAAGTTACTAATCGTCTGATTGTCTCGACGCCAGATATATTGTCTAATTTTATGGCTGTATAGTTTTCCTATTTATTTTTATGTCACACAATTTTAATACTTTGCAAGATTTTTTAAAAATATAATCAAATCGAAGAAATGTAAATCATATTTTTAGTTATTTTAAAAAATTTCTTTCAAAATATTGTTATAATATTAAACAATAAATGCAATCTAAAACCCTTTTAGACTATTTAAAGCTAGACAAATTTTAAAAAATCCAGTCATAGATCTCGAGCCACGTTACTATTGCTACACGATTTTGATTGTACTTCAAGGACATTATTATTGAATAGATTTCTTGTGGAGAATCAATGTGGTCTTATTTTCATAGATACTTAAATGATGTGAGCCCCAGATTGGATTCGTCTATGTTTTGTTTAAGTTTCAATATTTTATTTTCTACTACAAATTGCTAGTTTTCATAACACTAACCCTTCCTAATCCCTTTGGGGCTACCCGGATATTTTATAACTTTTTATTTAGATATATTGTTACAAAGCATTTATCAAAGAGGTTTGATTTTTCATCATTAGAAACACTTGGGTCTCAAGTTTATTCAATACTTTCTAAATACTTATATCCTATTGATAGTTTATTGATGTAATTGCTATTGACCCAAATTCAGAGGGGCTTGATTTAATCTCTTTTTTATGAGATAAGTATATATTATTTTTCTCTCATAGTTTTGTAGCCTCACTATAATATAATCAATATATGCTAGTAATACCCCCTTTAACGTAATAATCGATATTAGTTTCAACCTATCACTAAAAAACAAATATTTACATTTTATATTTCTGAGAGGAAGACTATTTCCGTGATGTCCCACGAATCCTAAAGCGAGTAAAATATTGGATGGGTTCCATTATTTGCTAGGCAAATATAAGGTAATATTACTTTATGTTTTAATGGTAGGGAATGCGAGTTAACGGCAGAATTTTTGCAGTTTTAATAACAAATATATTTTTTATCCAAAATAAATCAAATATTTATCAAGTAGAAATATAGAGTTTAATTTTCTTCACATGGTAATATCAACAGTCGTTGAATATCTATCAATGGTCTGCTGGAATTAAATAAAAAAAATTCTCTTAATTTAAAGAGTGTATCATCAAATGCCAGTATTTCCATGACATATCCAAGAACTGTTGATATTCACATTTTTATAAAATTAAACCCTATGTTTCTATAGGAGCAATATTTTTTTTTATTTTGGCTAACATAATTGTTTACTATACAAATCTTCAAAAACACTGACCTTTTCTCGCATCACCTTCCATCCCACTTTCTTATTTTATTATTTTTAGCACCGCTTCTTACTACCCGATCAGGTTATACACCTATTTACTAATTAATCTAATGTGTGAGGGATTAGGAAAGTTTTAATTTAGAGGCAGTGCACCCGCATTTGCGTGGAGGGAGAGTGGAAAACCATTTAGGGAAAAAACCTCAGTGCACCCGTCCGGTATCGAGCCCCGATCTCCCAATCTTCAGCAGTCTAGTGCATATTAGACCATGCGGCCACCGAAGTGGGTGATACCCCATTTCAATTAGATAATGTTTTAACTATAGTGATTTTTAAAATATATTATAGGGTGATATTACAATTTCATTAGTTTGTTTGGCATGCGTAACTATCCATTTTTAATTGCAAGCTTATACAATACAAACTATTAAATTAGTCTCCCCCTCGAGTCAAAAAATGAAACCTCCACACCCTGAGTTGAACTCGGGTTTACCGTAAGAGTACAAAGTTGGCATCTCGCCATGTCAGCTGGTCTCCAAATCCTCTCCAGTATTTGATCGATGATATTACGTTTTCACCATTTAAAAAAAACTTAACTGCCAGCTTTAGTTCTGGTGGCACAAAATGTGCAATTTATTACATAGATTTTATTTTAACTTCAAATTTATTTTTGTTTTAATCCAATCCTAAAACCAATGCCAATATAAAATGCCTCTACTGAGCAGGTCAATGGAGTAACATGTTGATTAAATCTTACCATAAATGAAATAAACAAGTATTTCAAGTGCCCGCTATATAGCCTCACTCATTTAATTTTTTATTCAAACTGAGAATACAGCGTACAGTAATATTTTACATTTATTGTACAGTACGTTCTAGAATCAGTTCACGATATCGGCGATAGCCATTAAGCTCAGATAAGCTCGTTTGGTTTAATTATGTTATATTTTACTGATTTTTGTTGGGTAAATTCAGGTTTAGGTCCAGTCATTTAACAAACATATAAAGGCGTAAAATGATAAATACTATTTGGTCAAAATATAAGTAGCATTTTATTATATAGCTTACAAGCTAAAAAATATACATGCTTTTAAAGATATGACAAAATGAAGAGTCTATAATGTATTAATTCAGGTGGAAGCAAACTTAAATTTAGTCCTTCCAAATTCCAACCCATACCAAACACTTTTCAAATAATATTTTACAGTTTATTTTTATTATTTTTCTCTATAAAAATGTAATCAAATTAATCGTCTCTTACTAAGCATAACCGGAAACTTATTATTATTATTTTTGAGTGGGAAAACATTACAATATTTCAAAAATGATTGTCCTCCTTGTAAAGTGCATTATTAATCGTTAGGACTAGCTACAGTAGATACTGTATATAACAATATTATGTCCTAAAGGGGTCATGTGTGCAATGAGGTTTGATAAACCCGTTTACATTAATGAATTCAAAATGTCTATTCCCTTGAAGCTGTTTTAATAGTTATATCGTATTTCATTTTCAATCCTTTTATCTTTTTAGTCTGAAATTAATGGGTTTACTCTACCAACGCGTTTTAATACCCCCTACCCTCCCCCCCTTGGGCTAAACGCAATTTTTGAAATAAGCTTATGTGTTAGAGATAAGTAAGGTATAATTTAGAGGAAAGGCACCCCTATTAGCATGAAAGAAGAATGGGAAACTACCTGGTAAAATGCTCAGTACACATAGGAGAGGATTGTTACACCAACTTAACCGTTGCAGGCAAACCAGATTAAATGCGCCTTGCATTAATTCTGAGTGTCCATGAATGAAAGTGGAATTAATTCTAAAATAAACTAATTTAAATATTATTTTTTATAAAAAAATATTATACAAACATAGTTCGTATAGAGGTCAGAGTTCTTGAATAAAGATTTAGAGGTCCCGGGATAGATACCCAAAGCTTCCAAAATTTATCTGTGAAGCAGTGGTTTTGGGACGGGGTCAAACACAGCCTCGTAAGGACAAACAAGGAGCTAAATGAATAAATAAGTAACAATTCCAGTTTATAAAACTGAGATTAATGACTTGAGGGCTCGTTATGCTGACCATATGACACCCTTTATCCGCAAATGTTGACACCCTCTATCCGCAAATGTTGACACTATCATCGCTAACGGCGGTGGCCACTCGTTCGGTATAGCTCACGTGCAGGATCACTTCGTGCAATATATTTAAGATAAGTGTGTGACCATAAAAAACCACATGTAGCCAAGTTTGAAAACATATAGTTTTTAATTTAAATTTTTGTCCTATTTTGTTTTACAATAATTACAAATGATTTTTTTGTTATATTTTTCACTAATGAAAATTCAACTTTTTTTAAATCTATAACTTGAGTTTTCTGGAAATTTGTTTTTAGTGACACATTTATTATATTATTTATGATACTCTTTTTTTTTATTTGACCCTGTTGTCAAGTCGGTTGAATTATTTTTAAATCGTGTGAGAAAAGTTAGTTGATTGATGATAAAAGCCAATATCCTCCATAAAATTAATGCATGTGAGTCACTTTTTTAATATCTTTAGTGACGATGTCATTGATGAGGATAGCTTTACAGAAAAATAACTTTGATTAAAATGGCTTTGGGAACAGGAATTGTGTCACTTTCGCATTAGACGTGATTAATGGTGATGGGGTTGTTGGGGTTCAAATACAGGTTGGGTGTACTAAGATTTTATTTCTTCTAAATATATTTTACTCTTCCTCTACCTCTCTTATCTCTGACTAATTAGAGTAAATATGGGTATATCCCTTAATGGGTAGTAAGACATAACTATGCTGAAATAGCTATGATTATTTTTAACACGGCGTTTTATGTCCTGGTCAGGGTATACCCACACATACTAACTACGCTAATGAGTTAGGGAAGAGAAAGATTGAATTTAAAGAAAGTGTACCCGCATTCGCGTGAAGGGAGAGTGAAAAACCCTTTTGTAAAACCATCCTCAGTACACCCGACCGGGATTCGAACTCTAATCTCCATCTTATCGACATTCTAGTCTATTGCAAGATTAAAGCCTTTGACCATTCAGCCACAGAAGCAGATCCCAAAATTGTTAAATTTTGAAAACATAGGGGAAAGTCGCCTAAATGGCACAAATTTAAAAAAATCAACGTATAAAAGCCAAATGACATGACTTTGTGACGAATTTTCAAGTTGATCAGCAACTGCTTTATTTTTTCTCAGTTTATTGGCTATTTGAAGAGATTTCTCTCCTTAATTTTCTGGAGCTTATTTTGTATGGGCTCAAAGTCTAAAGCTCATCTCTTTGGGCACCTTTTATCTGTCTTTTCCTTTGTTTGGCTGTTGAGCGTGGCAAAGGGCTTACTTAGATCATGGCTTGTGACACGAAGCCTTTTGTAAGGTTTAGCTTTTATTGATCTTGTAGCTGCATTCTTCTTTGGGACAATCAAGATTTCCTCTTCTTGGCACTCTTGCTCATCTTCAGGAGGAAGCGTCATTGGAGTTTCTTCAAGTTCATTTAAGTAATTGGGTGGAACAAATTTGGCATATGAAAATACATTTCTGTCCACAGGCCAGATTCCAGTGGCTTTGAAACCACTCATTGCATTATTCACGGTGGCTGCTCTGCTGTATGCGTCAGAAAGCAAAGCATAAACTTGGAACTGAGTGACAGGTGACTCGTGAGTTTGTAGCCACTTGGAAAGTGCTTCGTCGTAATATGTTTGAAAGGGCTCTAATATTGTCACATCGAGAGGCTGCAGATGATGATGTGTGTGTACAGGCTGTTGGAGAAGTAAAGCCCCATTTAATCTCGCAAGTTGAATAGCCTAAAATTTCTTTGAGTGTGTAGTGGGTCCAGCAATAACCAGCAAAACCTTCCTCTCTACAGAAGGCTTGACGTAATCAATAAAATGATTCAACCATTTTATGAAGAGCTCCATGTTAATATAGCCTGTCTGTAGCATGTCAATCAGTTAGATTGGACATCTACAATTAAAAGAATTCTATAATTCGTTAATTTATGCAAGAACTAAACTATGTTCGCATATTTAATTGAGTCTACTCTGAAGATAGTCTAATAAATCTTCGTTTCTCCCTACCTTCAAGCATTCAAGCACGTGGTTGGTAAACAAAAAATACTGACTTTTGTTAATTACGGGAGTAGATATCAAAGAAGAGAATTAATATTAACATAGTTATGATAACATTACTTTAACGCATTGCTTCTCTCATTGGATAAAGCAAAAAAAAAAAGATTTACCTACGCCGACCATGTGGTCAACATGAAAAAGATAGTAAGCTACATCTATATCACCAAATATTATTAAAATAATATTGGATCCTGAATAACATAATTGAAACAGATATATTTCTATATAATATGTCTTGCTGAGTACTCATACCTTCAGGATGTTTGCTGATTCCATTTCTCCCACATATGAAGTTCAATAAAGCTATTTCCATAATGGCTGCTCCACGTGTTCTCGTATCTAGTTCTCTTGAAGAAAAGAAGCGCTCGGCTTCGACGCAAAGACCTGCGGCACGCCAAAGAACCTGGTGGTAAACCAGGGAAGCTTTTCCGCGTGTGGATTTTTCTTGTTGTTTCTCTCTTTCTTCCCGCCTTCCTTCGTAGTTCTCCTTTTCTATGTTCTTATGTTCATCATCCTTTCTACTTTCTTCCATTCGTATCAGGTTGAGGACTATATAAGGGGTCGCATCCCAGCACACCATAGAGCAATTTACTGTATCTCTGCATTGAAGGAAAGACTCCACGTTCGTCACGACAACGATGAAGATCAAGGCGTTGGATACACCGCCACCTTAGACGGGATGACCGCTATTCAGTAACCGCCTACGAAGTCAAGGCCGTGGGACTCATCGCAGTCAAGGATGGAACCACAGACTTCGATGTTTTATTAAGTATTCTACCGTAATCGACGAGTCCTTATGACTTAGACAATTTTTGTTTATAAAGATGAGATATATCTGATTGCACCCCTTTAGTTTTTATACTGTCGGAGACGAATTTCTTTTGGATAGTAGGTCTTGTTGACCGTTGATCATGTTCAAATCTTGTTGACGTGTTAACTCAAGTTTGTTTATTAGTTTAAAAAAAAATGTGTCCTTTATAATGCCGGACGCGTCCTATAGTTCATTTTGGTTTTCAAATATTGTAATTACGTACAGAAATCTCTGTCTAGATTTATTTATGCCTTCGACGCAGATAGCGTAGATAAGTTATTATGTCGTAATAACGAACTTGTAATATTCCACTAGTTCCTTTAATAGTTTGTTAAAACATTTGTCATGACGCCTTGAATGGCGTGAGCATCAGCTCAAGAAAAGATGGCTAGTCCCAGGTTGTCTGTTTTGTTTACCTTATTACTATTCAGTTGACTAATACCAGTGTTGTAGGTTGGTCTAAGTACCACGCTTCGCTTTGCAGTATTAGCTTCGGTGCGCAACCTAGGGAACTGCACTAGAGTCATAGTGGGGTCCGCGCAAATAATACACTTCAACTTATACCTATCAAAGATTTATATTTTTTTGTGTTGCTCTTAAAGCTCATGCCTTTAGAGTATTATGTACTATTGAATGCCCTGGCAGTACCAAAGCGGAATGAGACCAGCCATAGTACCTTTTAATGACAGCTGTTTTTTTAGCCATCAACTGCTGTTATTAACAGTGTTTACTGAGTAATATTTAGAAGGCCCAATCAAGCACAGCCTGGTTCAAAGTTACATGTATACCTTGTCATAGATTTTTCTGTTAGTAATAATTGAATTGTTCTACTTTATAGAATTTACTACTACCTGTGGCCTGCCGACTGCGCAGCCCTGTTAGACCCTGTCGCCTTTCTCGTGGCTATCTAATTGGATCAAAATCCTATATTTTTTTCGACAATATTATTGTAAGCCATTGGTATTTAATTGTTGTTTTTTCTATCAAATCTTTATGTTGTTCAATATGTTCTAATCAATTTATATAATGTATGTACTGTACTGTTAATTATGAACGGACCTAAGTTCTATCGACCTTGAAGTTCGTGATAATGGTGAGTGGCGAAGCCTAGGGGACAAACATTAAATTAGGAGTAGTTCAGCAATATGGCGACCTAAATGGATTTTAGGGGAACGGAAGTTTTAATAATCCTTTATAAACTATTATTTCAATATGTTGTTAAGTAATTAAATCTCTTTGTACCTTTTTTAGATATGTAATTTTACCTTAATGTTTCTTTTATATCTTTTATTTTAAAAATGTCAAGTGATCAAGTATTATATAATTGGTCCTTTTGTTATCTTGCAAACGAACTTAACTCTGATTGGCCTAAACTAGACTCACTATTTCCTGTTCAGGGAAATAACGCTTTCCCTCGTCCATTCTCTATTTGGATCTGATAAACGTGAGACATACATTTTTATTTCTCTTTCTTATTTTTTAATTTTATTCAAGAATCTTTTCTAAATTAACATGTAGTATTTTTACCTTTTATTTCTTTCTTGTTTTTAAGGTTATGGGTTAAAGTTTCCGTGTAGTTATGTTGTTTAATTAATTACCTTTTAGGTTTTAATTTATTATGCATTTTTTGTGGTATTCTAATGTAACTTAGAAATTGTATACCACGTGGTCTGGTTCTTTTTATATTATGGTTATTGTATCAATCGGCATCCTATAAACCATGTTGTTTAAAATTTAATAGAACAGCGGATTAATTATAATGATTGAAGACTATTTTCTTTGTATTAATTAGATAATTTTTATTTTTGGTTTTCTCTGTTTTACAGGAGATATCTTTTATTAGTACCTTAAACAAATCGGTAATGTAGTAAATGTAAATGTTCTTTTTTATTTTGAATTAATCTTTTATTATGTTTTATTACCTTTTTTATTCTCTTAATCTTTTATTATGTTTTATTACTTTTTATTCGTTTAATAAATAATACAGTCCTTTTTATAACTGGTTTATGATTTAAAAATTAACATGTAGTGAACCACGTGTGTTAAATAACTATCTTAACCTCATTTTATGTTGATTAATTATCTACTTATGCTCTCTTTCAGTCTTGGCAGCAGATATACCTTTTTAATTAAACTTTAAGTGTTACTGGTCACCTTACAATGAGGCGATCAGTACAGTACCCTGTAAGTAACTAAACCTTACATGTCTAAGAAATTTCTACAATACTTCCTGGTAGTGCACCAAATTTTAATGATGGGTGCATTATTAGCCTCTTAAATATAATCAACAGAGGCCCGAAGTTTCCAATGGCACTTGTACAACAGACGAGTGTAGTATTCATCCCTCTCTCACCACTGGAAACAGCACCCAATTGATGTTTTCCTTTCTGTGCTCTTACCTTAGGCGATTTCTTTTGTACAGTAGAGAAGCCGGATTCATCAACATTAAAAATCTTCAAAGCATTCAGTCCATTTTCATCTACAATATTTGTCAACATATCAAAAAATTTAAATACATTTTCTTTGTTAAAATACCTAGCCCTAGCAATAGACATATTTTCAGGATGTCTTATACTGAGAGTAGGATTCCGCTTCATAAAGGCATAATACCATTTTTTCCCCCTGCGATCTTATTTTCTTTGTTGAAAGGATTGGGTAGATGAGGATTATCAATAAGTACTTGAAAATATAGCTACCCAACTTAAGTTATTGTAAGGCCAAACATGCTCTCTTAAAACTTTAGAATGACATCTACAAATTCCTTTTCAGCTTCTGAAGGTAGCGCTGTTAGTCTACCAGGCACAGCCTTGCTGCTACCACGACTAACCCCTCAACCTTGCTGCTACCACGATTAACCCCCAAATCAACTTTTCTTTGAAAATGCCTCAAAAAAGTCTTTTTTTGGTATCTCATACTTCCTGCAGCATTTATTTAGTTTAATATTCCCTTCTTTAAATTCCATCTATTTAAGAAACCTATTAATGGTGCGATTTCGAAAACCACGCCATTATATGAACTATTACCTCCCCAAACTATATGTTTGGACTAAACAAATATTTAACTGCATTAAATGATTCTTTAAAGTATGCCTAGCAATATTAATAAAAGCAATGGATACATTATTGTCTCACCTGATGCCTGGATCTTTAGGAAAATGTTTAAAATATCAAATGGCCGTATTTTCTTTAAACATTTACAAAGCACAAACGAAAAGATGGAAAGTCTCTAAACTACTAAAGCATCATAGGAGTGCTGCGTAGTTTAATCTCTCACCAGGTAGAGCACGAATGCATTCGATTCATTTTTAAAGAAAGTGGTGCGATCTAAGAGTCGGTGCGATATTGTCAACTTTACCCTAAATCTTGAATGCCTAAAATTGGCACTTATTTGATCTACAACTTTATAGTTTATCCATATACCAACTTACTCAAGATGTACATTTTGTGAAAAAAGTAGATGACTACAATATGTGATTGGTTTACCATTTTCTTCTTATCTTTAGAAAACACGAAACCAAATATATTTTATAAATATACGAACAAAGACACAAACATCATTTGACTTTGCATTACATTTCACATAGTGTCATTTTGATTGGAAGGTGAATAAATATGATTTTTTATTAGTAAACCCTTAAAATATAATAACACATTTTAATGCCAGCATTATTGGGTAAGTTATTTTATTGAGGCCAAAATATTTTAACAGGGTTTATAAGCTTTTGTTCCCAAATTTAATGTAAAGGAATTGATCACTTACAGTGTTACTCTGCTAATATAGTATTTAAATATTATTTTCTAATGACGTATTAATTTCTCTAATGAGTTAGGGATGAGAAAGGTTGCATTTTTAGAGGAAGTGTACCCTCATTTTCGTGGAGGGAAAGTATAAACCGTTTAGGAAAACCTCCCTCAATACACCCGACTCAGATTCGGACCCCGATCTCCTTGTCTACGGCAGTCTAGTATAAAACGAGAGTGAAGCCTTAGACCATGCGGCCACTGAAGCAGGTTGTAAGTAATCGAACGTTTGTACAATTTAATGTACAGTACACTAGCAGCAAAGCTCACAAAATGGAAAGGATTATTTGCTATGGATACAAGCCTAACAAATATCATATTCCCAAATTTTGAAAAATTACACCTGGACACGAGATATTACAAACACCTCTTTAATATAAATGTTTAAAAAGGGTAAACTTTAAACAAATGCAAAAGCATTAGCTTAAAGCAGGGAATGACAATACCGAGGATGTAATCAACCAACACAATAATAATTTCCAGGAACTAAGACCTATAAAAACGGCAGAGTTAATAAATTCACTTGATTGGGGGCTAGGCTTCAAGAAAACACCATTTAAAATATGCTTGTTTGGGGACTAAGCTCCAGTAAAAGAAAAACACCTTGCCGAATATACTTGGCTGGGGACTAAGTCTCATCCAATTAGATCATACTCTTAATGCACCTACGTTGCCAAACTTGTCTTTTAGGAAGATTGACCAAACAAAAACAAGAAAATGACAATACTCTTTCCCACAGGTAGACGTGAAGTTATATCAGAGATGATTTTCTTGTGTAATAAGTATCTAGCCGTTAGTGTAGGGGGTTTACTGTCCTGAAATATGTCATTTTAACTATATATTTTTTGTATCCAAAAAGGCCACTTTTAAACATTTTGATCTTAACAGTGGATGAGCCAACTACGGGAATGGCTAGGTAAACATCAAGTGACACTTTCAGAGGTGGATTTATAAGTGTGCGGAATATATACAGAAGTAAGTCCTCAATCCATACGACAGAGGTGCCCCTAAATTCTTATAAAATGATTTTTGGAAAAACATATTACAACCCGTTCAGCTTATTCGTATATGTACTAAATACGTTAGTGTGCTAGGGATGATAAAGGTTGAATTTGGAGGAAGTGTACCTGTATTTGTCTGGATAAAGAGTGGAAAACTATTTAGTAAAAGAAAAAAACATCATCACTACACCCGACCAGAATTAGAACCATGTTTTCTCCATCATCAGAAGTCCAGTATATTTATAGAGTGACTTCCTTAGACCAGGGTAACAGAAAGGTACACACCAGACCCACAAACTCCAGGTTAAAATGGCTGCGGTAATTGGGAGAGCTTGATTCTTTCAACATGGGGATCGCTACGTGCAGTCCCAAGTGACAACATAGATATCAAGCTTAAATATCTCACTTTAATAAAGATGGTTTTACTAGAAAACAATTAAAAAATCATTCTAGTGTCAATAAATCAGCTATCACAAAGCTAGGTTCAGGTAGTAGCCCAACCCCCTCTTCACACAATCCTACCTCACAAAGAGTTTATGCAAGCTGCCAATTACGATTGCAATGGTCCCTTTATGACGAACATGTTAAAAGTGAGTAGTTTAACAACTGCACATTTGGAAGTGATTTTTTAACTGAGCATTGACACTGGTGAAACCTAGTGCTGATGGACTCAACCTGGCACAGGAAGCGCAAATAAACTTCTGTAAGGCTGAGGATCTGGTGTATTCTTTTTTGTGAACACGGGTCAGCAATCTTTTAGGTTTCAATTTACTTATCTAGCGATCACACATCGTTTCTCAACTCTAATTTTTTTCTACTTCTTAAATTTATTCCTTAAATCCAATTTCTTCGTACATTTTCATATTATGTACTCTAGTTCTACTATTACTTATCTGTGCAAAGTTAGTGCTGTGCCCCGCGAAATAATATGAACACGCAGATAAAAAATGTATGGATGTAATTTTATTAAGCATGGACTAACTATACAAAAGAGACAGGCCTATTCCTTTTACGCTGGCTTGTCAGTCGAGGGGTCGTCGCTTACTTCAGCATTATACAACCTTCCAGTTTGATTGCACAAGGCAGACTCTCCACTCACTCGCTGATGACAAACCGACTTTACCCGACAGCAAACAACACAAGCGCGAAAGTCTCCGAGAACGATCGCCGAACGATGTACTCATTGTACTATTAAACTATTTAAATTTCTTATAACATAACTGACTAACACCGATCAATGTTTATTTTGGTCAACTTCAATAATTATTTGAAGTACTTGATAAATTTGATCAGTTTAAAAGCATAAAATAACAATTATTATTATTAATCATGGTGTAGTTTCCTTATACGGTCGACTGAAAATTGCCGTGAGATCGACCGGTCGATCGCAATCAACCAGTTGCTGACCCCTACCTTGAACCATTTGACTATCGAAGTGGTTACAAACAATAAATTGGAAATATTTTTAATTCACAAATGTTATTATTATTATTATTATTATTATTAAGGTTTTAAGGCCCATCGACACATTGAGGTCATTAGGGCCTTGAAATATATTTAAGTCTAGTATAATCCCCATAGGGGAGACGCATAATAATTTACCTGCAGAATATACAAGCAAATACACAAAATAATAAATGATATAAATATAGAGATAAAATACCCATTTGAGACACTCCATAGGAGTGCTCAAATGGGCTCTTAGTACAAATGAGTGATACACTTGCTAAAAAAAACCCACAGGTGTATCACTCCGATAAGAAGACAAAACAAACATATTAAAACAATAAGTCAGTTAAAAGACAAAACAAACATATTAAAACAATATACAAGTTAAAAAGCCAAAACAAACATTTTAAAATATACTAAAATGTTAAAAATGTCTCAATGAGAAATATCCAAATGAGTCACTTTATAAAAGTGACTCAAATGGCATTAAAAAGATCCGCCTGGCGTATAAAACGGAGTAAACAAATAACTCCTTCCAC